>VZZY01024318.1:322413-345696 GCA_013400335.1 Eurystomus gularis
GGGGACGCCCCCTCTGCCGGGCGAGGCGGGGGTGGGAGCGAGGGCGCCGCGGGAAGGCAGCGCCCTGTCGGCCAAAACATCGGGGCCCTGACAGGAGCCGCCCCCCAGACCCTCAACGCCCGGCTTCTGCCCTTCCCCCAGGTGCCGGTGGCCCACCTGACCGCTCTGTCTCCCTCAGCAACCGCTTCACTTCATAGCCTGGAAAAACTTCTTCCCCCGGGGAAACTTCATTTCCCCATGTCTGGAGGTCATCGGGTCCAGCCTCCCTGCTCAAGCAGGTTACCTACAGCTAGTTTCCCAGGACCACGACCGGATGGCTTTTGAGTACCTCCAAGGCTGGAGACTCCACAGGCTCTCTGGGCAATCTGTGCCGGCGCTCAGTCATCCTCACAGTAAAATGATGTTTCCTGATGTTCAGGGAAAACCTCCTGTTTCAGTCTGTGCCTGTTGCCTCTGGTCTTGTCACTGGGCACCCTTAGATAGAGCCTGGCTCCATCTTCTTTGCACGCTCCCTTCAGGTATTTCTATGTGTTGATTAAGGTTCATCCTGAGCCTTCTCCAGGTTAAAAACACAGTCCCAGCTCTCTCAGCCTTTTCTCATACGTGAGATGCTCCCATCCCTTAATCATCTTTGTGGGCCTTCATTGGACTGTCTCCAATACATCCATATCTCTTTTTTACTGGGGAGCCCAGCACTGGACACAGCACTCCAGGTGTGGCCTCACTAGCACCGAGTGAAGGGGAAGGATCACTTCCCTCAGCCAGCTGGTAGTACTTTGCCTAATGCAGCCCAGGATCTGAGCAACCCGATCTAGTTGAAGATGTCCCTGCTCACTGCAGGATGGTTGGACTAGACGACCTTTAAAGGTCCCTTCCAACACAAATCGTTCTATGATTCTTTGCGGCAAAGGCACACGGCTGCCTTGTTTTCAATTCAGTGTCCACCATGACCTCCAGGTCCTTTTCTGCCAAGCTGCTTTCCAGCTGGGTGGGCCCCAGCATATATTGATGCATGAGATTGTTCCTCCCCAGGAGCAGCACTTTGAACATCTTGTTGAACTTCATGAAGTTCCTGTCAGCCCATTTCTTCAGCCTGTCAAGGTCTCTCTGGATGGCAGCTTGACCCTCTGATTTATCAGCCGTTCCTCCCAGTTTTCTGTCATCAGCGAACTTACTGTACTGAGGGTACACTCTGCCCCATCATCCAGATCATTAATGAAGATGTTAAACAGGATGGGACCCACTATTGACCCCTGTGGTATATTGCTAGTTACTGGCGTCCAACTAGACTTTGTGCCACCACCTCTGGGCCCAGCCATTCAGCCAGTTTTCAGTCCACCTCACTGTCTGCTCATCCAGGCCATACTTCAACAGCTTGTCCATGAGGGTGTTGTGATGGACAGTGCCAAAGGCCTTTAAGTCCAGGTAGACAGGATCTACCACTCTCCCCTCATCCACCAAGCCAGTCATTTCACCATAGGAGTTTATAAAGTTGGTCAAGCATCCCTTCCCCTTGGTGAAGCCATGCTGACCACTCCTGATTATTTTCTTGTTGTTCATATATCTGGAAATGGTTTCCAGGACTAGCTGCTCCATTGCCTTCCCAGGAATTGATGTGGGGCTGACTGGCCTGTAGTTCCCTGGGTCATCCTTCTTGCCCTTCTTAAAGATAGGAGTGACATTTGCTTTCCTTCAGTCTTCAGGCACTTCTCCCAGTCATTATGATTGATCAAAGATTGAGAGTGACCTTGCAATGACACTTGCCAGCTCCCTCTGTACCCATGGGTGCTCTTTGAAGAGCCCAAGATTTTTTAAGAGGCTGAAGTTTGCTCTCCTGAAGTCCAGGATTGGGAGCTCTCTTTTTACCTTCCTTCCTCCCAAACTCCACTATCTCGTGGTTACTGCAGCCAAGGCTACCTTTGATATTTGCATCCTCAACAAACCCCTCATTGTTGGCAAGTATGAGGTCCAGCACAGCACCTCGTCTTGTTGGTTTCATTATCACTTGGAGGAGGAAGTTACTGTCAATACATTACAGGAACCTACTGGATTGCTTATGTCCTGCTGTGTTGTCACTCCAGCAGATAGTGAGGTGAAGCACATGTGGGGCTCCTTTCCAATCGTGAGAGAGGTGAACTTATTTTGCAGTTGTACGTCTCTGGGGGGGGCAGGAGCCATCCTCTTGGTGTTAGAAGCTTCCATCCTTCACCTTCTCCAGAGGTTACACTTAGCTTAATATTAGGGGTGGATACTGCCTGCTTCTCTACTTGGGTTGGGAGCTCTTCAAACTGTTTTATCTCAGAGAAGATCCTGTCTATCTTCCTTCATCTTCTCTGGTGCTGCACAGCCTGCTCACTTCCTCCAGTAACTCCTCCACTTGGTGGCACAACTCCTCCGAGAGACCACACCTCCCACAGGACAGAAGACCATTTCTCCTAGCACCACAGAGAAGCTCCAGGCCCTTGATGCAGTCTGGGGCTTGGAGGGCTTCAGCCTCTGCCTTAGGATGGACAGCTGCTCCAACACCTGCTGGGGGAACCATTCTGCAGTGTGTCATCAGCATATCCGAGACTGTCACAGTGATCCTGATCCAACTGATGCCCCTTCTTTGTGCCTTTCTGCAAAAACTGATGTTGCAGCAGTTGTTGGGTTGGTTGTTCTTGGAGCAGCTCTCTGTTTTGGTGGGTAGCACAGCAGAGAAACGTGCTGAAAATCATTACTACAGCAACAAGGCCAACTGCTCCAATCACATTCAATTTCAAATTAAATATATCTTTAGTGGCCCCAGGGCATGACATTACAGTAAATGACTCTAGCAAGGTCTTTGTCAGACAGGTGTCCAAGAAATTAGGCTCAACAGGTCCTGTAACACCACAGCAGATGAGAAGGAACATCCACCAGCTCCCTGCGCCTCAGCCCTTCTTGCCAGCTGGATGAGCTGCAGCCTTCCCACTTCCCTCTCACAGGCCTCCAGTGTGTGCCACCTCAGAGGAGCTGTGCAACTCTGTCCAGCCCCAGCCAAATATTTGAGACCTGGTCAAGCCCCAAGCACCACAAGGCTGCAAACACAGTATGACTCCAAGCCAAAGGACCCCAAAATGGGTCAGTCCCTTCCCATGAGGCGTTCAGCTCACATTCTCAAGCTTTCCCCAATGGCAGTGACTAGGAGCCTTTTTCTTTGGTTTCAAACCAATTTTCTGTTGCCACACAACACTGAGAGGGCAGGAGATGCTAAAATCCAGCATCACAAGGTCCAAGTGAGGCAACAGCTGCACCATCATGGCCTCACCAAGCATCTTCATGCTTACAATGCTTGCACCGGGTGCCCAGTGCCCCACGTCTCCCATATGGCATGTCAGTGAGACGACAGGATGAAGGTCTGTAGGTGATCAGGATTTTAAATTCATTCTTATTCCTCAAGTAACTGTTCATTAAAAATATCCCACAGTCTTATTTTCTATAAGAATCGAACCTTTTCTTTGAAGAGTGAATCTCCTGAAAAAAAAATATATATTGATGGTGGTTTTGTTTTTTTTTTTTTCTGGCATGAACCTGCTGGTTTTCAACTACCAAAGAATGTGCCAAAGCCCATTGAACCCTCCAGTGAATCGAACAGCCAGCCGAGTGTTCTTGGTATTACCAATAGTGACCTTTACGGGTCCCACCAGCCCAACACAGGCACACGTCACCCCTTTGTGCAGTCACCTGTCTCTTTTTGCCAGCTCCTTCCTTCCATCCTTCACTCTCACGCAGCAGCTACCCCACACGTGACAAGGGCAGGTAACAGACCGGCTGCACCCGCTTACCCAACGTGGCAAGGCAGAGCCGACAGGCTTAAACCAAAGCACTTGCTTTTGGCTTCCTTTGGACCACGTCCTTCCAGTGCTCTGAAAGTCCTTTTTATCCCAGAATCAATGCAGCCCCCAGCCCCCACCGAGCAGGAAATGCAGCAGGAACTACCGAGCTGTCGCTTACCCATTAGATGAGATAAAAACACTTCAGTGCGCTCTGATTCTAGTCCAAGCATGGCATTTAATGAATGCTCTTGTCATTTTTCACTTTGTTGCTGGTAATTTGGCTGTCTTAGCATGCAGGTGGCTTGCTATAAGTGCGTAACTAAAAGCCTTTCAGATCTCCTGACCCTGCCACATCCAGCTCCCAAATCTTAGAAACCGAATCCAGCATCTGAAGCAGCCTAGTCACATCAAAGCAAGTGCAAAAACACCCTCATGTATGACACAGTCTTGAATCAGAGGGAAGGAAACCACACGGGCATGGCAGCGAGCATGCTTTCTGTGAGGCTTATGGTGCTCCCTGGGTTTATTTTGATGTCATCATCAATCTGAGACTGAGCAACAAAGGGGGACTATGAAAGGAGAAGATACATCTTAGGCAAGACAAATAAAATCAGTGGCAATGTCGACAGCCAGGTCAGTGCTGCCAGCGGAGCAGAGAACAGCCAGCAGAGATGGGCAACACCAGTTCTCTTTACAAACAGCACGAACTTCAACCCAGCACAGCCCTTGTGTCTTCGTTTTACTCTCCCACGGCTGGCTCAGCCCTTCTGAGGTACTGACAGCTTTATAGTCAGAGGCTTCTCATTTCTCACTTGATCTCCTCCAGCCTCCCTACCTGGTGTATATTCTCCAATGAAGTTCAGAGCACCGGTAAAAGGGGCTTTACAATTGCACTAAACGCTTTTCCAAAGCTGCTTCAAAGCTGCTCAGAAATTTTTCCTTGGTATTACCATTATCTGTGCTTTTCTGTTCTTCCCCCAAATTGTTCAATTTCACAGTTACGTCTGTTAGGCAGAATCAGAAAGCCAGAGTGCATTTTAGGCTGGCAAAACTGCAAATCCTTCTGCTGCCTCCCCCTGTAAGTTACCATAACAGCTTTTGCCTTCAGGAAATTCAGCCAGCTTTCTGATTTCAATTTAAGGGTCATGTTTTGTTCCAAGATACTTGCAAACAAATACTACTGAGGTAGAGGAATGAGGTGACAGCTAAGGGAAAGAATTTGGTGCCTAGGACTTGTTAATTAAAAAGAAATTAACCACAAAGTCTAATCTCAACCTAAATGTAAGTCGTTTTGAAACTCCGGTTAAAAAAGAAGCAACACATTAACTTGAAATATGCTGGTGAGATGTTTTATTCTCCCAAATACAGCAAAACTGAATTCACCTCCAAAGGTGAAAGTGATTATTGCCCTTGCTCAGCAGAGAAAGAAAATAAGCAATAAGCAAAACAAACAAGCCGTCAGATTTTAAGTGCTTGCAGCAGCACTCGTCCCGGGAAAAGGGTTTGACCCTCCTGCCTTCACACACTGACATTGCCCGGCCGGCCGAAGGGTATCTGTGCCCATTCTTGGATCGGAAGGAAAAAGCCCCACTCAGACTCTGTCCCAACACCTCGATTGCCGTCTCTTTGGGACAGAGCCAGGCTGGCACAGCAGGCTCGGGGCACACCACGCAATTTAATGCCATCTTCTATGAAGCTGTGCGGCCTTTGGGCATCTCATCAGCCCAAAAGAGGCAAGCCTGAGAATTCCCCTGCCCAGCCCCTCCTTCCTTATGCACAAGGAAAGATTTAACCTCTCCTGTGTTCCAGCATATGTGAATTTACTTCAGAGCCTCCGACAAGCTTTATATAAGCTTATTTTCTGACTTAGCCTTTTTAATGCTGGGACACTGAAACATTTTGACTGTACCAAGCAGGGGCGGGTACCTGCTCTACTCTCGCAGAGCCCAGGCATGCAGCCATTCTCTCGGCAAAATGCAGAGTTTCTGCTCTCATCCAAAATTCTGCTGGGGAAGAGACATAATAAACACTTAGGGAGAAGTGACCTGGAGCAATTAGCAGCTTCCAGGATAACCCTGTAATTAGAAAGGAACAGAATCTGCTCTATTTAGAGCCCAGGAGCAAGGTTTTCTGTAGCACTTTGATCCTTTCTCCATCTCTCTGCATCAGCTTGCTCGCCCCGGGAGGGCACACTGCCCGCCTGGCACACAGCCCTGCTCGTTCCTCCTCGCCTGCTCTAAGGTGCGGTGGAAGAGCGACCACAAGCTCTGCTTGACTTCTCCAGTTTTCACCTGCCCCTGCTACCTCCCATCCCTGAAGGTTTAAATTTCTCTCCTCAGCAAAGCAGGGTTGATGGCTGCATTAATAGCCACACCATTCTCTTGCAGGAGGCTCTGACAGCAAACCTCAGTAGTCTCTCAGAGGGCAGAGGAAAACAAAGCTGTAGTGAATTTGATTATGGGGCCAGAATAACCTTTAACAGAACCACCTGGGGCAAGGAAGCAGACAGGTCTCCAGGCAAAAGCCCATGTAGGTTTTCTCATAGCCCAGGGGTCAGGGCTTCTCACTCAAGAGGAATAGCAACCCAGTCCCACTGCTCTGTTGGAGCTAGCATGCAGAGGGATGGTCACAGCCTTCCACTTGCATGAAGGGTGGCTACTGAGCTACCAACCAGTAAGGAGAAGGGACTACATCTCTTGTGGATCATTCACATAATTTAAGCTGTACAGCACAACTTGGAGAACCCCTGTATCTCTGTATTCAGTTAATCAGCTCCAGATCCTAAGCAAAGACCAAACGCCCTTCTGGAAGGGACAGGCAATCTGCAGAAATGCCAAAAAGTAAATGTCATGAGAGCAGGCAAACCTCAGACCTTCTGAAGCTTTTTTTCTGGGGCAGAAGGATAAGCAGGCTAAAGCTCAGTAGAGCCAGGAGGTTTGGTCTCAGCTCTGCCCATTTTAGAGGTATGACCTGAGCCCAAGTAAGTGGCTGCCAAGCCCTTGCCACGCAGGGTTTGAGCAGCACACATCAGGGAGCTGAGCACAATAACAGCCAGCAGGACAGGGCACCCAGTACCTAAGGCAGATGAACAGAGCACCTCAGGTATTGAAGCCAGATTCAACCAGATGTCCAGATCCTCAGGGAAACTCATAATGATGAAGCTGGTCCAACATCAAACCAGGAAGGCAGTCCATAGATCTGAGTCAAGTGCTGCTGATGGCAACCATGGTCAGACACCATCCGGTGATCACTGGGCAGCTTCATAGCAGTAGAATAGGACCAAGGTCATATCAAGAAGGCAGTCTGTGGGTCACAACCCAAAGCAATAGAGACTGACCAGCACAGGAAGACAGAAACCCGTACTTCTACTTCATAGCTCAGGCGGATACTGAGGTTCTCAGGCTGAGCTTAAATAGAGGGCCATGGGTGTGGGTGGAAGTTCCAGGTGAGCCTGGTTAGGGCAGATGAGGCCTATTGGTACTCTCAGGCCCTGACAACATAAGCCTCTCTCTTTGCAGTGACTTGAGAAACTGGTGGGGAGTTTCCACCCCACAATAAGTGAAGTATCCTCACTGGAAAGGACCCAAAGGTTGTTTATACCTTCCCTTGCTAAACTGAAAAGCCCAATGGTATCTTCAGAGAAACTCCTGGTTCTTTACGAGCTGGCTCAGCTGGGATGGGCATTATCTTCAGAGCAGAGGGAGCAGCCTGTACTGAACAGGGCTGGTGTCTGTTGACTCTAAAGAGAGCTATGCACTTGGGGAACTACTGGTATTCCTACTTATGTGTTTCCATGGGGTTTGATGGGACTGAAGCTCCTCAGCATCTTTTAAACAGGACAGTTACTTTCAGATCTCCCTGAGCACTAGATAAACCAGAGAAGAAACTTGGCACCTTCCCTGGCTTCCCCCCACAGCTTCACCTCACCTTTAGAGGGAAGTGACTTGCAAGATGAGCAGAAAGAAGCGCAATCCCCTTCCAAGAAGCTTTTGCTGCAAAGATGCAGTGCTCAGCAGCCCCTCGAGGCTCCTCAGAGACGTTTAGTTGTGGCTGAGGAGCATGCTGGATGGCCGGAGTCATTGGCAGACCAGTGCTCCATGATAATGGACACATTAAATCAGTCATGGCAGCAAGAACTGCATAATAAATGCAAAATACAGCAGAAGCCTGATCCAATTTTGTCTCTGCCTTATTCAGACAAGAAGTATTTTAGGAGATGGAAAAATACTGGGAAGTTCAGAGTGCATCCTCTCTGCAGCATGGCATGAGGGGTAGCTGTCTGCAGGGACTCGCCTATATCTGTAGATACACATCTTCTGTAAACATATTCCTATACTGTCTTCACAGGTCAGCGATCATATGCTGGAATTCAGGTATTTGGGGTCAGTCGAGGTCAACAAGGACAGAGCCATAAGCACCTGAAATGGCCCTCCTGGTTGAACTGCAGAAGGTTGTCCTTCTCTAGGACATGAAGATGACACTGTCCAACAAAACTGCTACATCTTAAGCACAGTTACACTGGAAAAGGTCTTTTTAATGGGTTTCTAGACAGCTCGTTAGTAAACGTACAGGAGATGGACAGAGCGGGTTCCAGCCAAGGTCTGTCATGGGAGAAAGTGAAACACTGCTGGTCCAGAACTGCTACATGTGCTAATTTTTCCAAGTGGCTTTGGCATTAATTTGAGGAAAATATATTACTGGAGGTAGAACTGCACCTACTCAAGGGGCATCTGCCCTTTGACAATCAGGATCGGAAATGGCCGTTAGCACACGGGACACAACCCAGGACTTGCAGATGTAGCGTGTTGGTTTATGATCATGATAAAAGCAGAAGCTATCAAGACTCTAAACCCTCTCAGTAGATAGGAAAGAGCTTGCAGGAGGGGGCCGGGCTTGTCTCCCCCTTTTTCCCAGATCACATATTCTCTTGTGTTAGCTGATTGTCTGCAGGCACCTGCTCACGTACCCCAAGCAGGTGTGTACACATTGTTTGTGCGTGTGTGTGCGTGTACATGCTCCGTGCTGAGCTGAGGTCAAACGGCTTTTTATGAGCTGCCGAGAGCCACGCTGTTCGCTCAAGAGCTGCATGCAGCGTGTTCAAGTTAAACTGGATCCGGATCTGGCCCCTCACGCCCCTTTTCAAATCAAGATGCTCTTCAAGCCAGTGTTATCCAGCATTTGCCAACAACAGCAATCCCAAGGGGGGAATGACCGCTAGAAGGGACACTGCCTGGTTTCACAAAGCCCTGTCTGCTTTGCAAGGAGCACCCTTGACATTGTCCATATGAGCCCAGGCACAGCCTGCTCAGATAAATCTCACCTCCCAAGACTCTTGCTTTTCCCCCATGTTGTCAGAGGCACTGTGCAATGTTCAAATCACAGCAGCAAGAAGCCAAGTGCTCAAGCTTGGCTAAACTCAAGGTTGTCAGGGGAGCAACTCCTTGTTTCATGAGTGTGGCTTGGCTCATCAATCTCCAAAGCCCTGCAGTAAAATCCTTCCTACGTTCAGCTGGAACATGCCCCCTGGCAAGGCAGCCCCTGCTCAAAGCAGAATCTCGTTTCACCCGTCTGCACCCCTGTCCAGACCAGACACCTGATGCTGTCAACAGCCAAAGCTTGCTCCAGGGAACCTGAAAAGCTCAGTGGCCGTGAGAGGAGGAACATGCCTTTAGACTGGCATTAACACTCCATGGAGCGGCTGATGCCAACATTAGCAAGGGCGCAGCTGCAAGAATTCATTGCTCTGCTGGATGCTGGCAAGACAACAAGGTGGAAGGGCACAACTGCCTTTGTAGTGAGGATTCAGGAGGAGGCAGAGTGAGCAAAGTGACAAAGAAGTACCTCCAACAATAGTATCTCTCTGTTGCCACTGCTCACACTGTGCCAGGTGAGGTGGGACCAGAGCACAGAAGGCAGAAGAAAGTTGTAGGACAAAACTGAAGGGTGACTGTCAATGGCCCTGGCCAGCAGCAAGGCAAGGAGCTGGGAAAATTGGGACTCCCATGTCATTCCTGTGTATTCTTTCGTGGTTTGTGGTGAGATGCTTGGCCATGTAGTTAACTCTGTGTGGGTTGCTACAGACATAGCAGAGGCTTCAGAGGGTTGCAAGTGTTTAGTATTTCTCTAGTGTGACACAAAACCTCTTTCCCCACAACACATAAGTTCAGTTTGCTGGATAAGTGTTTCATCCTTTGTTACCGTTGGTTTTGCTATCTCAGGGCCAGAACTTTCCCCAGTAAGGTATGTGAGTTACCACAGAGCTGCAAGTGCTGGCAGTTGCTCTCCCCAGGGATGGCCTCTGCCCATGGTCTCGGGCATTAGGAGGTGAGGTGCTAACGCTCTGTGCCCAGCCCTGAGGAACTACACGCTGGACCTCACCCTGCGGTTCCAGGCACACAGCAGCTCTCCCATGCCCAGCACACACCTGACCCCAGCACACATTCAGGGGGCAAAGGGCTGGCTCTGGCAGGGAAGGCACACCAGGAAAATGTCTCTATGGGCTGCCTGCAGAAAGCCCTGCTAGACAGAGACCCAGTGGGAAGGGGAAAAAACAGCCAAAACAGTTAAACAAATACACAGGAGGGAGCTGGCAGACAGCAAAGGCAACATGCGGAGCCAGTTTCAGGCAGAGTCATGTGCTAAGCCCCCAGCAGGGTTCAAGCACTGCTAGCTTCTGAGTAACAACCAGGCTGAGAGGACACACACGCATGCCCATCACCATGACGAACCCCTCAGTGTTGACAGTCAGGGACATGTCTGCTTGGCCAGCGCAGAACTGCCGCAGCCAGCTCACAAGTTCTCTCAAGCACAGGCAGTAGGAGGCTGGAGGTGCCTTACTGTCCTTTAAGTCTAGGCAGGCAAAGCACGTTCACTGCAGACCTCAGCTGTGTCTTGGAGAGGGTTTACTGCTTCTCCGAGCCTGGAATCCAAGCAGCAGCCAAGACATGAGATCAACGCTGTCTAACCCAAGAGAGCGAAAGGGAGGTGGGAGATACTTTGACAGGACGCTCTCAAAGCCATACCAACATTTACAGGAGAGGGTCCCACAGAGGGACTGGTGCTCCAATAAGCAGACAAGATAAGGAAGGAGCCACTGTAGGCAGGCTCTTGGTGGAAAAGGCACCATTCATGACACTGTCCTGTGGACAACCATGGTAGCTATCCACAGTGAAGATACGCAATAGCTGAGAGACCAGCACTGGCCATTCCTACTAACTTGAAGAGCAAACACAGGATGTTGGTACGCAAACCCAACCCCACAAACTGCTGAGCAGCTGGTCCAGCACCCAGGTTGCTCACTTTATGTTCTTCCTTCCCCCTGGTGTTGCAGGAGTTCCCAAAAAAAAGGAGGAATCACAAAAGTACTGAAAAACAAATGCATTCAAAATGCACACTGTGAGTACATGGCATGTAAGCACTGAGCCCATCCTATCCTCCCTGAACACATCCAGCTCAGGGCTCCTCCATTGCTACTCCCCAAAACAGCACCATGAGTACTTCACCCGCAACAGATGGGTGATAGATGGTGTTCAGTTTAGGTGCCAGCACTTTGATTCAGCCATAAATTCACATCTTCTGACAGCTGCACAGAGAACATCCAGTGAGGCAGGGAAAGCCCCCGCCCTAAGGTGTCCACGCACTCCCCAGCAGGTACTGAAGGAATTTTCACTGCCCATACAGAACACTAGTAATATTAGAAATAGTTATGTTTTATTTCAGTTCTCATCTTTCTCTGCCCCCTCCCTCCCCTTAAAAAAAAAAACCAAACAAAAAACCAACAACAAACAAGCACAAGGTCAACCCATGTGGGCACCTGGGGAAATGTCAAGTGTCAGGCACAAAGGCCTGGAGCTGAGAGGCTGGCTGGTTCACGGAGAGTTGAAAGCAGTCTCAATTATCACCCAGCAGGCTGCACAGTTGCCAGAGATGGGAAAAGAGAATCCCTGAGGGTGCTTGCAATCCAAGGGGCATGGATAAGGCAGACAAATGCTTTTCAAATGCTCCCACTCAGTCCCTACCATAGATGAGCCCATAACAACTAGCGACAAGCAAACAGCAAACACGTCCATCTATGTGGCCAGCAATTCTCTCTCTGTTGTGCTTAGCTACAAGGCAAAACAAGGAACAAAGTTGCTAAACAGACTTGGCTGGGTGTTTAACTACTTAACTCTGTTCTATTTACAAGGTCTTCAGGAGCTCAGCATTCCCTTAATCCTGAAGGCACAAAGCAAGCAAGAGAATGTGCAGCTTAGTCCCTCTGGATCGTGATCTTGGTAGTGCTCCTGGGAGGGCTGCAAGACGGAGGTCTTGTCTCACAGGAGCATGTGGTGAGCTCTGCTGCCAGCCTCAGAACTGCTGGACAATCAGCTTCCGCTTCACATCCCGGCTGAACCTGTTCATCTTGAACACTTCGCTGTCGTAGAAGGCAGAGAGGTTGTGGATGTTGATCTGCCGAGCCTGGGAGGAGGAGGAGGGAGGGGAGAGGTAAATGCTTTCTTAAAAAAAAACAAAACAAAACTATATAATTTTCCATAGCAGAGGCTGCATAAAATTTGACAGTCAGCAATCTCTGCTCTACTCAGCAGGAACCAGATCTGCAGTAGCAGGGGAGACTGCAGGTCAGGAGGAAAGGAGCATTGGCAGAGCTGAGCTGAGCAAAGAGGCTGCTGGCTCAGCATCTGCCTGCTCTCAGCTTGTCCTTCTACTTCCACTAGAGCTAGAATGTAAGTACTATCCAAAAGCCCTTAATACCTCACCCAGCGGGAGACAGTTTTGCAGGAGACCTCTGACTGGGGTGGTCACACTGGCAGCACAAAGCTGGTGTCTCTGGAAATAGTTACTCTGCACATTTGATGCACAGAGCAGAAAAGAAGCAACCTGGGAATCAAATACTGCTTTCGTGCCAAGCAAGGTCAATACAGTGCACAAAAAGGCTGCACCAGGAGCGCAGCCCCTGGGCTGGGATGAGGATGCATTAAGGAGGAGGAGGGTGAGCCTCAGGAGGGATTGGGAAAGTTCATACAAGGAGAGATGTTTCTGCTCATTGCTTCTTCAAATGCAGGTGCCAGAGAACAAACTTGTGTCCTCATTCATTTGCAAAGCACCAGCAGTACTGCAGGATCTATCATTCCAACCCCAAAGTTTCATGGGGTGCATGAGAACCGAGGGAGAAGAATACAGTACTCCCAGAGAAAACAGGAGCAGAGACAGACAAGACGGCTCTGATTCTGGGTTAAAATTATTAACAACATCTTTTTCTGGTACCATAACTCAGGAAGGGAAGATACAAGTCTGAGAACACCTTTGGTTCTGAGATGGCAGACAGAGAACAGGAACCAACCAACCCAGAGAAGGCATGTTACAAAAAGCCCATACCTTATCCACCAGGTCCTTCTCTGGGACTTCTATAGTGTCTTGCTGGGCCCCATAGCGGTTTCTCTGGTACATCACCTGCTCTGCAACCAGCTGCTTCAGGATGAACAACAGCAGCTCATTGTTGTCTCGCTTGAATGAAAGGTAGCGGGAGAACGTCTGGGAGGATGAGATGAGACAAGAGGGTCAGGAACCGAGAGGCGCACTGTGGTTTCCTGTGCCCAAATCCAGCCAACCCCCTCCTCCCACAGAGCCCAAGAGAAACCAAATGACACTGCTGTCACCTGTGCCCTTAGCGTCTCGTAAGGGACTCTGGCTTTGCCAAGCTGCCACCTGCACATGCAGTTAAAACATGGCCCTGACACTCCTCCGCTGGCTGCTCTTACACCCGTTATAAATGTCTGGAGGAGCCTCATCCCCAGTGCTGGAGCGTCTCTGGGGCTGGCAGCACACGGCTGCGGAGGTGTGCTGCCCGTGGAGGAAGCAGCCGTGGGAGAGCTGGCCCTGGGGAAGGCACAGAGCAGCTTCCCCTAACCCAGACTGCCCTGTGCCTCCCCAGCAGACGCTCACACTTGGCTGGCTGCTTGCAACCAAAGAGAGAGGCTGTGAGTCGTCCAGACAGAGGGCAGACACTCAGGAGTGGCTAAATGCCAGGCTGTGGTCAGCCAAGAGCTGTTTGAAGCCAGCCCCTGCCACTCAGAGAAAAGGGCAGACTGTGCACAAACCCACGGTGAGTGTTGCCCCTGTGGTTCATTATTCCCTGAGGAGCCCTAGAAAAAAAAATGTGAAGAAACTAAGTGCCTGCTTGGGCTCAATCACCTGGCAGCAGCAGCAGGAGACCCGTGCCAAAATAGCAGGGAAGACATCAAAAAAGAAGAGCGACATGGCAGTGTTTGATACAGAGGCTGGAGGCACACTCACTTGTCAGCCCCAACAAAAACATTGCCCCACCACAGACTAACAAAGGGCAGTCACGGAGCAGTGCCTTCAGACTCACTTTACTCCACTGCCGTGAGCTCAGCACCTGACTCCACAGGACAGAGCCCTGCAGAGCCTGGCAGTCCCTTCCCACGGCTTGGGCAGTGCAAGAAGGCTGCGCCCATACCCCTGGGGCCTGGGCTGCAGCTACAGCCCCCGGCTCTGTTGGTGCCTACCTTGCGCATGCTCCGCATGACACTGAACTTCTGTGTGTCAATGAAGCTCTCTAGCATCACCCGAATGGCCATGTTGACATCATCTTCCACCACATAGTCCCGCAGGTGCATGCGGGCGTGAGCCTCGGCCATCCGGATCATGGACTCAATGTGACGCACTGTGATGGGGATGCTGCCAGTTGCCTAAGTGGGGAGAGGAGGCAACTCCTTACTGAGGGATAAGAGACATGGGGCAAGACAGGTGGCTTCTGAAGTAGGTTCTTCTAGAACCTACTTCACACTTCAGGGAGCTGCTCCTGGACCTTTGAGGACTCTCAGGCTAAGGAGGCTCTGCCACCTGCTGGCACATTTTGCACAGAGTGGTACAAGCTCCCCCACTGAACATTTTAATTCAGCAATTCTTTGCCATTATTCGTTGCCTTTCCAGAAACAGCAATCTCATTTCCTCCAGCAACTTTTAGCAGGAGTTAAAGAAACAAAAAGTCAAAAAAAAGAAAATATGTAGTTTTCCCAATCTCCATAAATCTCTCTCTGACCTCAACAAATTCCCTCCCACTCAGAGATCATGAAGTGAGCCTGAGACATCCCACAGTCATAAGAGAAGAGCATTTCTACACAGAATGCCTCCCCGTAATGTACCAGGAGCATATGGGTCTGAGCAAATGCAAACATCTCCTGTGGACCTGCCATACCACATGACAAGAAGAGGACTTTGCAATGGCGGGCGCTAGTACACATGTGCAGTCCATCAGTCCACAGATCAGTATCAGGCAAGATCCTGCATTCAGATGAAGAATCATCTGTTCAGCAGACACTGCAGGATCTGCCTGTCTCTCACAGAACAGTAGCACAGACTTTGTGACAGGAATGGCAAAAACGTGTCAACATATGCTGGAGTAGTCTCAGGCTGATTTGCAGTCTAGATAGACACTTCTTCCCCCCCTTTCCTCAGTATTCTCACCATAGACTCTTTTCTGAGGTCACTGTACATCCGGGCCACCTTGTCCTGGTCCATCTGGTTGAGTTTGGGATGGACCTTCTCTTTGGCATAGATGATATATTTCCTCAGGATCTCCTGGGGAATGGGTTCAACCCCGTATGTGTTGGGAAGAACAACCTCATTGGCGTCTCCATTCACTACCTCCTTGCTACCTGGGTGGTGCTTGACGTGGCTGCCAACAACGAACCGGGCAAGCATTTCATCCTACAAAAGAGCAGTGGACTACCAGACACTGAAGACAGTCATTGGATAGCAAAACACAGCAGGCAACTGCAGCTGAGCATCCCAGCAGCAGTGTCACAAGCTCGGACTGTACCTGCACAGGGTCCACTGTGTCTCTCACCACGCACAGGATATCAAATCGAGAGATAATGGGCTCTGTCAGGTCTACATTCTCCGAGAAAGTTAATGATGGGTCATATCGCCCGCCTAGATCATGGAGACAAATCTCAAAGTCAAACACAGGCTCTAGGACTGAAGCTTTGAAGCAAGCTTAGACCTCCTGCACAGACAGACTTTACTGCTTGCTTGACGGGGAGAAACCAGGCAGAGGGAGGGGAAGCTGCACCACCATTCTCACAACAGCAGGACTCACGCTGGAGGCCAGATATGGTCCTGTGGTCTCTTAGCACTTACCTATGGGATTAGCAGCAGCAATAACAGTGCAGCGAGCTTGCAAGGATGTGACAATGCCTGCTTTGGAGATGGAAATGCTTTGCTGCTCCATGGCTTCGTGGATACTGGTCCTATCTTGATCATTCATCTGTGAGAAAGCAAGAGTTACCTAAACCCAATCTATGTCTATACCCATCACCCAACACATGAAGGGGAACCAGCTGATGCTCTGAACAAGTACTGCACTACAGACCAGCGAGGGCCTAAGCCAACTGCAGGAGTCTCAGTCTGCTGGGAGATGGCACTGTGAGTTATAGCGTCTCCTCATGGCAGAGGTTCCAGCTAGTCCCTCCACAAGTAATCCTTCTCACAGAGATGAAGCTAGGCCTCACCTTGTCAAATTCATCGATCAGGCAGACACCCCTGTCAGCCAACACAAGGGCTCCTGCCTCCAAAGTCCACTCCTTGCTGACTGGGTGCCTCTGAACATAGGCTGTGAGGCCCACAGCAGAAGCACCCTGGCCAGTGGTGAAGATTGCTCTGCTAGACGCCTTCTCTATGTATTTGAGAAACTGTGACTTTGCAGTACCAGGGTCTCCACACAGAAGCACGTTGATGTCACCGCGGACTTTGTGTTTGCCACCTACAACAGCAATGGGAGAGACACGTTGGCAGCCGAGTGCATGGCTTGATAGCAACCCTGCCCTGAACACCACAAAGCTGAAGCGAAGGCAAAGAGTAGGGAGCGAAACCACTTTACAGCGCAGTTAAGGGAAAGTCAGCTTTGGAGGAGGTCACATGTGTAAACCAGCATTCTTAACCTTGCTGGACACATCCTTCTAAGAAGGAGATGATTACAAATCAGGACACCAAAAGGTCAAGCCTCTGAAGGGGCATCAAATGTGACCTCCTAGGGGAGGAGAGATGAAAACTTGCCCAGGTTTGCAGCAGGAGATATTTTCAGTCTCAGCATTTCTACTGTCACACCAGAGTGTTCAGTGTGATAAAAACAGCCACTTCCATCACAGATAGCCTTCAGTCTGTTACCTCATCTGTCACCACGACACACAGACACCTCTAACCACTCTCACCGCAACGCTGCAGACAAACCCAGATCCATTCGCTTTCAGCTGAGTGAAGCAGCCCCAACTGACATAAGTGACACCCACCTGGGTTTTTGGGCTCTCCACCAAAGAGAGCTAAAGCCAAGCCCCTCTTGATATCTTCATGCCCATAAATAGATGGGGCAATGCTGGCAAAAATCTGAAAAGAAAAGCACAGGAGTTGTCCAGGGAATACCATTTCCCAGTCTGGGCAGAATTTGGCATGAACATCAGCAAGGGGCTGTATCTACAGCTAAGCTCACAATACTGCTGTCTTTGAAGAGTCTTTTATAATCCATGGTCGAGGGGGCTTTTTTCAAAGGTTAACTACCCACCCAGAGTCCCCTAAAGGTGCTTCACAAAAATGGTGCTGTTGGGGCTGGCAGATTGTGTAGTCTGGCGCTGGAAGCTGCTTTCACTGCCTCCACGCTCCTGTTGCGCTCAAAGTGGCTGTTATCAGCTGTTGCAAAGCTGGAGACCTTGATTTGAGACTTACTCACTGCATGGGATAGTAGTTGGATGGGCTACGCCGCACATGAATTGTCATCACAGTCAAGTATTATGAACAACCAGCTTATTTTCTCAAGGGTATTTTGATAATAGTCTGATGCTGGAGACTACTGATGCTAAAACAGTCCTGGCTCACCTGGAGCTGCTCCATCAACTGGCAACAGCAGTCAACATATAAACAGCATGACCAAGGCAACAGTGAAGTCCCCCTGTTACAGAGCTTAAACCTGACCCAAGTGAGGCTGAACATGCAACAAACCAAGAACTTTGTTCTTGCAAGTACTGAATTCAGGTCTTACCATGCAGAGAGAAGCAATGCCAAGATCTCTACTGCAGCTTAAGCTAAGTAGTAACATCAGCTTAAGGGGACTGGATACACAAGCACTGGCCCCTTAGAGCACTTCCCCAGCTTTGCTTTCAGGATACGGGGAGAGAAAACACTGAGCAGATAAAAGCAGTGTCTGAGTGTCTCTCACCCATCTTCCCTCCTGTAACTCACTCTCATCAACAGTTGTCTGAGAGTTACAGAAGACCAGAAGAACATTCAGAGGAAACTGGGATTTCTAAAAGTTTCTGTAACCACTGTTTAGTCAGCTGACACCTTTCTGATCCAGCTGCCAGGTGATGGCAAGATACCACCAGGAAAAGGGATGTCTGAGGCTGACCCACCTTCTCCCCAATTTGCTCATCCTTGGACAGACCCACAATCACTTTCACATCTTCATCAGTCAGTTCTCCAATAGCCAGCTTGTTGTCCTTCTTGGCGATGTGGTTGGCCAGGATCACGGTTGCGAACACTGGGAACCCATTGGCAGTGTTCAAGGAGCCGTCATAGTTGTTGTGGTAGATCCCCGTTAGCTCCTAGGAACCAGGAGGTGGTATGTCAGCACCCAGAGTACAAACAGCCCCCTCCCAATCTTAAGATACCAGTCTCAAAAATACTGTCCAACAATGTACTCACAATCTCATCGCCAGGCTTGCAGCTGTCAACCAGATCAGCGAGGAGAATGGCATCCTTGGAGCGGGGCAGCCTGCCGGCAGCCACCTTCCCAGGGCTCTCCTGGATTTTGATGCGCTGATAGTTCTGATAGACTGTCTGCAGCAACAAAATAAACGTTACCCAACAAGTCTGGCAGGAATCACCATGGCTGATACTCTTCAAAGGCACCTCACCAGACAAGGTCCATTCAAAGATTTACTATGCTCTGGTTAGAAAAATATGGGCATAGGAGGATGGAGGTTGTGAGGAGCAACACCAGGGTGTGACAGGCAACAGGAAAGCACTTTGCCGCATCTCATCACTGTGTTTCAGCCTCCACAGTGTTTGCCCACCCAAATACCGGACCAGGTCCGGAGAAGAGAACTGCTTGTGATGGTTAAAGATATCAAAGCAAAGAATGATGTAGAGCTTCTGACTTTCAATGATTTTGCTACTGTCCTCCAGTTTCCTCAGCTGGCAGATCAGGAAATACTGACGTAGCCTGGGACCAAGGAGAGTTGGACAGTCTGTGTCTGCATTTCTACAACATGGACAGGTAACTGCGTACCACACAGACAGCAAACGATTCAGCCCAAGTAGTTACAATGAGGCAGTAAATGACTTTTGGCTGCTAAATTAGGCAGATTCAGGTCAAGAGCTCAAATAGACAAGATTTGACCAGACGCCTGGATATAGCCACAGACCCCTCTCCTGGCACCACGCCTGTTCAAAGAGCGGGAGCCAAGGCTGGGCTGGGAGGAACAGGCAGCGCAGCAGCCTGGGCAGGACGAGCAGACAGCCCCATCCAGGCAAGCACATCTCTTACCTCTTCCATGTTGATTTCAAAGGGGCCAAGAGACTGACACTCTGGGCAGGAACCGGGCTTCACTTCCTGATTCTGGGACTGGAAAAAGGGTCCTAGGATGAAGCTGCACTTGCTGCAGTTGTATTTGACCATGCTGAGCTGAGGCAGGACCCCAGTGCAACTCGTCACCACTCCGCTGGTCCGGATCAACTGATTCAAGTGCAGTTGCCTGAGGAAAGACAGAAATGCTGGAAGCCTGCAGGGCACAGAAGGCACAACACCCGACAGGAATAGTCTTGCTACAAGGCACAGCTCCCAAAGGCCAAGTAAGAAGGAGTTATCAGTCGGAGTTTTCTTACAGGGTTTGTGTTTTACCTTTGGGGACATTGGAAGTTCATCCTTAATCTGACTTTTTTTCTTCAATAAGCTTGGTCTTCCTGTTGGGACTTATCCAGAACTCAGCTTGCAGACTAATTCTCTTGAGCACCCCAAAGCTTGCTGCAGGCAGTTCTGCTGCTTACCTGAGCGACCGCAACTCTTCCACCAGAGGCAGGTGGGAGATACGGACATGGATCTCCTGAGCAATTCGATCATATTTGGGGTACATCGCCAACACCACTTCCTTGGCTGCTTCATCAAAGATCTTCAGCATTTCTGCTGGGGCTTCAGGCAGAAAGTAGGCAAGGACATGTTCCTGGGCTGCCAGATCCTCGTAGTTCACCACCAAACTCTCTCTGTTCTCTTCAGAAAAAGATGGGGAGAATTATATTTTCAACCTGCTCACTTCTCAAGGAGTCTGCAGAAGATTCCCAGAACAGACAAGCCTCTGTCCTGCAGGCTGCAGTTTGCAGATGTCTCCACCTTCCCTGAAAAACGCTCAGAGATCAACAATTTGAAAATGAGTGGAAAACTCTTTCTAATTTATTTTGCCGACAGATTCTTCACCAGTATTGTGATTGTTCCTCTCCAGTTCAGCACAGATACTTCCCAGGCTTAGCGCCCCTGAGACTCAGAAGCCTCAGTCCAACGCACAACTCTCCCACAGACTTCCAGGAAACAAAAATTAACAGCAGAGCCAACTATGCTGAATGGCTGGCAAAAACCATCTGTGTCTAATGTTCCTGGAAAGGGACAAGACAAATGCCTTTTATTTCCTGGCTATATGACACTGATCCACTGATCCTGACCCACTACTCAAGATTCTGGAGCTTCTGCCTCAATATAAAGACAACGTACGAACTATCGCAGTTCCACAAGCTGTTCCTAGATGTGAAAATTTCTGCTTTTAAAATTTATCAATGCCAGCCTTAATGATTACTTCTTCTGGCAGCGCCTACTCGGAATACAAGGCTGCAACACTGATATGGTTTTCAAAGTCACAAGGTCTATTTATGCCCCCCTTGCTGTATAATCCAGTTTCCAGTGTGAGAAAAGTAACGGGCACAGACAGCAAGCAATTGTTGTCTCTTTTGGCTCGCAAGCTTGCAGACCACTGTCTGCTGCCCCACATATTCTTTTGCTAGCATTTCTGCGATATGAATATTAATGAGTAACAGACGCCAGGGGCCTTCTAATTAGTCAGTCAGAATCAAAGAGGATAGTAGACATGTTTCCATTATTCATTTATCTCCGTCAGCATCCAAGTTTCTTAAAGTGCTGACTCAATGTCTGGGACAAACAGGCCAGGCAGAAAAATTCCACCTATGGACTGGATCAGTGCAAAGTACCATGACCTGCATAAAGAGAAGAGAGCCTCTAATCACCCAGCCCTACCTTTGCACATGTCACTGATCCTCTCCTTGAAGACATTGTGCCCATGGTCATCCACATGGGTCTTCAAGAAGTTCTTGAAGCGGTGGTAGATCTCAAGCCGGGGAGCTGCCATGGAAACCCACTCCCTCACCGAATGCCCTTTCATGTCTTCCAGATTCTCAATGCTCTCAATCATGTCTTCATCTTCCTCTTCCATGCCATCGGCAGCCCGTTCTGCCAGCCGTCTCTTCCGTGAAGGACGGTCTTCGTCTTCATCATCACTATCTAAAGGTTAGGAGGAAAAATTGTTAAAGAGTTGAGATCCCCATTCCCCCTCTTTGGATTAGCCATAGTTGGAGTGCACGAGCTGTGGAAGCAAGACATGAGAGCCTGGGATACAAATGGAGAACCACCTCAGGCTCAGCCTAAATCCAGCTCTAGCCTGGCTCCTACATCTTCCACAAAATAGCTAAAGACTTTATGGGGGTGAACAATTAGATTTTTATGCAACAGCTCCCAGTCATGTCCGTTAATGCACAGAAGGAAGAAGGCCAAGGAATGGACTTCCAAATGCCTCAGAGGCCCTCCCATCCAGCCCACCAAAGTCTCTATACAACACTAACAAACTCCACAGCATACGCGCAGTAGAGTCCCAAACTCTTGATACAGGCCCAGAATCCTGACTTTGTGTCAGCAGTGAACGTGTAACCAAAAGAACACACCAGATGAGCAACTAGGAAGCCCAGTTCACGCACTAGGGAGAGTCCAGCCAAACCCACAGCCAGAGATTTCACCGAGAGCCCGAACATGCTGGAGCTCCAGGGACCTCTGTGCTACTCTGATGGCGAGAGTACAGTTCCCCTACAAGAGCCAGCTTACATGGGGATCAGCAGCCCACTTGGTACAGCTCATCTGCACCTACCATAAAGCAGCCCTCTCCTCATGCGGCCCATGCCCTGCTCCAGCTCGCGGTCTCGCTGCCTCATTACTCGCTCTGCAGCTTCCCGCTGGCTGGCCGTTAGCTCCTCCACATCTTCATCGTCCAAGGCCAGGCCCTCTGCTTCATAGACGTCCAGCTCAGGGATGGGGCGGTAGTCCCTAGCACACACACACAGCACTGAATCAGGCCAGGCTCCAGAAAGCGTTTCTCCAGCCCTTCTCTGGCCACTGCTGGGTAGGTGTCAGGGCAGTGGTTCTGCAGCAAGACAGAACGCGTTTAGCAGGAAGGCACTTCACAACAGAAGATGCCCTGCAGTACAAAGAGCTCCAGCACCACGGTTATGAATGCGAGCATTCAAGCTTTTGTACTGTAAAGTTCACCAGCTTGCTGGCAGGCCTGGCTGAGTGAAAAAACATTCAAATTTACGCCTGCAGGAGTAAGGAGCTGGGCTGGATGCACATCATGCATCCAAGGAGATCCTGGTTTACCCACGCTGGATCGTGATGGCCCTTTGCTCCCAGCTTGCAAGTTACTCAGTTCATCCAGGACTTGAACGACACCACGCCCTGACCTTTCTCCACTGTCCAGAAGCTCTTTGGCCCTCTCACCCCAGCTACCAGCACAGCAGAGGGATCCCACCATGGCTGAGATCCCCCTGCCATGTCGCTGGCTGCAGTGGCGTCCCATCAGCAAAACCCCATCCCCGAACACACCCTCCCCCAGGCTCCCACCGGTTTCCTTACCTTTCCATCCCTTCTCCGATGAGCTCTTCCCCTTCTTCCTCCTCTTCGGGGAGCCCCTCGGTCCCCAGGAGCCCTTCGGACTCATCCTCGAAGGGGGGCAGGTCCCGGCCGGGGCTGGACGTGAAGACATCTCCCCGGCGTGAGCTGCGCAGGGGGCTGGTGGCCGCTGCCTGCGACTCGGAGGAGTCCTGCGAGGACAGGGGAGAGAGGATGAGGGGAGGGAGCCCGGGACACCTTCCTCCCCGGCCCGGGGGCAGCGGGGAGACACTGCTTCCAGGGGCCTCTGCATGGGAGCGGCGGTCAGAAGGGGGCCAGGGACAGCCGAGGAGGGAAAGATGAAAACAGTTAGTCCTCCTTGGAAATGCCAAGGGGGAAGCACGGGAGGGCGCGGAGAACGCCGTCCTCCGAGCCCAGAGCAGCCGGAGCGGAGGGGAAAGGCTCCGGTCCCGCCCGGCCCGGCTCTCCCCTCCGGCGCGGGGCACGTGGGAAACCCCCGCTCGGCACTTGGGGTGT
>VZZY01024319.1:0-36014 GCA_013400335.1 Eurystomus gularis
TCAGCAGAAAGAAATGTTTAAATGCATCAAATTCTAAGAAACATTAAAAAACCTGCAGTTTTGGTGATGTGAAGCAGTATTGAACTAGATGCTTTCCAAAGGTTTCAGTACCTGGGATAGAGTCTTCAGTCTTCATTGAGGCCTCCCGAAACAATTCACACTTTCTTCATATTTAGGTATGGCACAAATTAAGTTTATATTAATGATGTCCAAATTCGCACTAACCACCACTTAATTTTTTTTTTTTGAAGGTAACCAAGCAGCTCAACTTTTTCTGGACATTAATATGTATGGTAGAAATATTTCTACTATATTAATCTGGTCACGGGAACTTTTGTTCCCAAGGCACTTCATCCAGTCTATATTCACTCATACAGGAGGATATTAATTAAGTTACATACAGTTTTGGTGTAAGCTGAGTTGGTTTCGAGTAGAGTTTTGATTGTACAGCTTGGTCAGCATCTCCAGCATTTCCCTCATATCAGATGGCATAGCAAATGCCAGTTATGTTAGATCTATCACACATTTGCTTTGTAGCATTTTCTGAAACAAATCAATATGTTTGGGATGTATCAGATTCACTTTTTATGTGTAGCTATGTTCTGTGCATGAGCCATGTTCATTTCCCAGGGCTGTAGTTCTATTGTAGTCGAGACAGCCAGAAACTCAGTAGATCATGGCTAAAAGAGGCAGGCCTGGGACTAGTATTTTGCACAAGGGCAAGACAAGAGGATACCATACTATCTTTCTCTCTTCTCCCTTACCAACATGCACCAATATGAGAGGTTCATGGTAATTTTGAAAGCAGTAGTAAAAATCTTTCTTTAGGCTTTGTCTGAAAATCACAGTTACAATTTCATCACTCATAACTGCCTGTTCCTCCCTGGAGTGGTGCAAGACAGCTTTTGCCTAGTATAAACCTGACAAATTCTGATATAGTAACTATTAGAACCATAGCTATTCTTTCAACAGCCTCTAAAAGCTTCATTTTACTCTTTTGTGCCTTGCCTATGATTCTTCTTTTAGCAGAGAAAAAAAAGTGTCAGCCTACACTTAAGTGCACTGAGATGACCTTTTGCCTGAGAAGACTTAGATATGGGTAGAAAATTTTGTCCTCTAGAATATGATTTTGTGCTGCTACTTTAAACTTCAGAGAGTGAGTAATGTTAATAACTCATTTTGAGGTTGCATCTTCTCAATAATTAAGCAAACATGCCTAATTTACATTATAACTAACAGTGACATAAATATAAATACCTAGGAAAGGAGGAACACAGACTCCAAATTACTTATCTATGATCTCATAGCAATTAAAAAAAGAAGAAAAAGATGCTAAAGCAGAACTAATATTTTGGCCTACAGGTCTCTGGCACTATTGCATCTCAGCCTAGAGGAGAAGTGCTGTTATCTAGATCCCATGTGGTCAAATCAAGTCTGAAAAATGAGTCCTGAGTGTTGCAGTAGACACTGGAAGTCAGGTTAGCAGAACCTTTAACTTGAATTAGGTGGCAACATGCCTAATTGCAGCAACACCTATGTTCATGGTTTATAATCATAGTAATAAAAAAGCCGCAGAATATATTGGATGGCCAGTACCCAGTATAAACCTATTCCAAACCCATCCGTTTATGGCAGATCATCCAAAGACAAATTTTGGTGATTATTTCCATTCTGAAATTTAACCTTTAGTACCTGGTCATGCAACCTAGGTGTGTTTCAGAAAATAGCACCTTTTTTTGATAAATACAAAATACTTCTTAGAAATTCTAATGGTTTTTAACAGGCCTTTCTGAAACCTTTAACACTGGAAAAGTTTTGTGGCAAGGAGTTCCACAAGTCCTCTATACATGGTATACGGACAAGTTTTCTTGAGTTTCTTTGGTATTTGCTAGTTTGTTTGATGTCCTCTTGCTCTTGAATGGGAAAAAGCAGTGAAAAATAATTCCTTTGTCCTTCTCTGTATCAGTCATGGTCTTACTAACTGGGAATTAGCCAATCAGGACATGAAATGGAACAAGACATTAAACCATAAACCTTTCAAACTTCAGTAATAAAGTTGCTTGCAACTTATATCAGATTTGGATAATTTTGCCTGGACGTATATAATTTGTTTTCAGTTTCATCTAACATAACAATTTTATATAGTCTAGATAAATTTCCAAGCCCAAATAAGAATTTAAAATATTGCTTTAAAATGGAAGTTTTAAAATAGGCTACAATATTTCTAGCACACAGCAAAAAATATTGAGAAGGCGATTTGCTTTTATTCTATAAATGCATCTGACAAGTTTTCTGATACTCCTCTTGAAGTCTGACATTTGAGTCAAATGGAGAAACCCAGAACACAATTACAGAAAGAGTAATAAAAGACAGGCATGAGTTGATTAGAATGAAAACAGTTTAAGCCACCCTCAACTACCTAACCTTTTAACCAGAGTTTTTTAAATGATGATTTGGGAAAAATATGCTTAAGCAGATGGCATCATTAACTAAATATGTAAATCTTCATAAAACTACTAATTAATCCTGACATTCTCCTGCAAGGTTAAAACAACGTTACATTGCTGTTTGTCCACTTCTGTGAAGGCAAATACATTTAAGAAGAATTTGCTGAACAATAGAAGCCACTTAATTGAGATGACCCAGAGAATGACTTATCATTTTGATTATCAAGCTCTTCAGGTCTGCAGTCATGTAGCAGCAGCAGTACCAACTTTTCGTCTAGATCAATGGAGCTTTAAAAACTCTGTAGTTACTGTTTGGGTGTTTTCTTTCTCTCTGTCAGCCCTTGCAGTGCTTTGCAGCTCTGCAAGAGTTTACTCAGACATTTGTGAGCATCATGTTTTGTGAACACTTAGAAAACACCAAAGCAAGAGGTTTAGTTTGCAGAAACTCTGAAGTGGGTAATGAGGAAGCTTGTTTGGTGGGGAAGATGACATTTTGACGAGTGCATAAGGGGCATTTGCCACATAGGATTGATACTTCATCTTGATTTCCACTGACAATTAAGCTACTTTGGTAGTAAAGGTGTCATTTAAGGCCACATAGTGGCATGTTTATATTTGTAGGTAATGATAAGCAACAGTATGGAAGGTGAGAGGGCAACATCTCTTTCCCTTATTTTAACGACCTATTCCTTCTTTTGATTCCAGCCAGAAGGCACGGAGCACACCAGACCATGACTGCAGCTAGTACTCTCCTTTGATTTTATCTTTACTTGTGAACTATAATGTAGAGGTTAACTAAAGTTTGCTTTTTATTTTCCTTTATTTTCTGCATACTTTTATAGTTCCTTAATGCAATATTCATCGAGTCAATATATTCCAAACGTGCCATTCTCTATAACTTTCTGTGTCATTTCTTTTTCCTGTGGTAATGTTTCTTTATATTAGTCAGTAAAATAAGATATTTTTATATAGTAGCATTGACTGTGGAAATTTTTTTCTGAGTTCAAATATTGTAATTTGTTGGAAATCTATGTGCAATAAAAGTGATCAATAAACAAAGACAATTCAGTAGAAGTTACCTCAACAATAGATTGAAATATGTTTCACACATTCACTGTTATTTAAATTCTCAGTTGCTAACAGTTGTTTACAAGGTGCATCGATTGTGTCTGGCAGAAATTTAAATCTCTAGAATACTCAGTTTTCAATATATCTTTATGTACTTGGAAAATTTAAAATATTTAGTCTCAAATCTGAATTACTGGTATGAATCAGTTACACTGGATGCAAATCACCAATCCATGTAATGTTAGACTGGGGTAGCTTCTGTCTTACTCAAGGTTCTGGCTCAATAGCCTCAGACCAATATTAAAACCGAGTTCTAAGTCCTTTTAATCTATGATATAAAGAACAATACTGGTCTCTCTTTATTGCCTCTCCCATCTTTAGAATGTTTTCTATTTTTGACATCTTCTGAAATGTTACATTGTTTCTTATTATTTTTCCCTTTGCAGAAATTATTAGTCTCTTATATTCACTATAAGTTTTGGGGAATTTTTTGTTTATCAGCCTGGAATAAGTGAATCATTTATTTCTTTGCTGCCAGCCAGTGCCCAGGATGGCAAAGGGCATCATTCTTCCTGTATCACTCCTCCTCTCTTCACCATTTGAATAATTAGGTGTTTGAAACAGAAAAGGTTAAAGAAACTTGGATCTCACTACCACCCATTTTCTGGTCTGCACTTGTCCTGGATGGTATATGCCTAATTGGTGAGGTGGAATCAAACCTCTTTGAAAGCTTCCACTATGAATGTTTTAATTTTTTCTCACTAGATCTCAGTGTTAAAAAGATGTTCTTCTTAGAAACATAGATGATTTGCTGACAAACTTGTTCTTGGATGTTTTTATCAGCCTGTTTATCTTGTGGGTACTGTTGACATTATGCAATATTAAACTTTACAATTTAGTTTTGGGTTCCTATCACTACTGCATGTTGAGCTACATAACTCAAAAGATTTAATAAGAAACAAGGAGAATGTGCCTATGGTTGAAGTTTGAGAGCATTTCTCTGGCATTTTTGTGGCACTTCAACAATGTTCCAGAATTTTTTTTTCCAGTAGTGGGCATAAGGTAAAAAAACAAAAGGGTATTTGTTTATTTTTGTTGTTGAAAGATGTTCTGAACACACTTGGGTGATTGATCTACTACAATTTCTTTGATTCTGATTCCAGGACTCCCCTGGGAAGTGAAAAGAAGAATTAAGTAGAAGCACTGAGATGACTCTTCAAGGATTTTTTTAGGTCGTTTGGAAAATTCTTCCATTGGCAGAGTTTTCTGCTTAGCATTGGCAAAAATTAAGCTATTAAGATTTATCTCATGGCATATCAAGTATATGCCTAGCTTTCAATACCTTTGCTTATATGTACAACCCTCTCCCTGTACATGTACTGTATACTACAAAATGCGTGCATGACACCTCGTGTTTTTCTGATATGGGGATTGTTTATATCTCCTTTGCATCCTTTTCCCTGTGCAAGTGATAATGTTGGATAATGATGCTTTGGTGTGCTCTTGTGACTTTCTCCTCTTGGGAAGTTAATGAGGTCCTTTACCAGGACAGACGGCAGACACTCATTTAGATACATAGTACAGCAAAGCATAAAACCAAAATTCATCTCAAATAATCTTCATTTCTCTCTAACAATTTATTGTGATAGAAGGCTTTAAAGTTGTCTTAATTTTAGTAATGAATAATGAATGGTGTAATTATATAGAAATAGTATTTAATTACTCTTTTTTTTCTTTTCACAATATGACCTATTAGCTACATTTACTGAGGCTCATTAAACTGCAATAGACAATAGCACTCACAGCATGTCTTGGTCATGCCAGAAACCTTTTGTACCATTCTGTACTGCTTGACATTGCTTTATTATGTTTGATTGATTGTGATGAAATACAAACTCTATTGTAGCTAAAATTAAAAATTCAAAACTAATTAATATTTGAAATAAATCCTACTTCATAATCTTAGAATTGTTCCTGAATGCTGGCACTTTATGGTCTTTCAGTATAAATTTCTAGTGTGTTGAACTAAAAGGAATAATTATTTATTAATTAACAAGCATACTGAATGTTAAACACATTTAACTAGTTCTATTCATGAGCCATAAACTACCCTTTGTCCCAAATGAACACAGTCCTTGAAAAATGTATAGGATAGCAAACTGTTAAAGAAATCTAAAAATATGAATATGTAAATGAAGGGCTGCCTATTTGGAGTGACAAGTATCAAATTTGGAAAATGAAAAGGGTTTTTTTGGTATTAGGAATAACTGTATAGATGAGGAATTGGTTGGATGGTCACATCCAGAGCATCAAAGCGGTCAATAGCTCGATGTCCAGATGGAGATCAGTGACAAGCAGTGTCCTTTAGTGATCTGTATTGGGAGCAGTGCTGTTGGAGTGGGTTCAGAGGAGGGCCGCAAAAATGATCAGAGGCTTGGAACACCTCTGCTATGAGGACAAGCTGTGACAGTTGAGGTTGTTCAGCCTGGAGAAAAAAGCTCCAGGGAAATCTTATTGCAGCCTTTCCATGTGTATTGAGTCTGGCTGAGCTGATTTTCCCCGTAGCAGCCCTCATGGTGCAGTGTTTTGTGCTGGGAGCTAGAAGGGTGTTGATAACACATCCATGTTGTGATTACCGCTGAGCAGGGCTCACACAGCACCAAGGCTCTGCCCAACATTTCTCTGCAGTGGGATGGAGTGGGCAAGGTCTTGAGAGGGGACACAACCAGGACAGCTGACCCAAACTGACCAAAGGGATATTCCATACCACATGACATCTGCTCAACTATAAAGCTAGGGAAAAGGAGGAGGAGGGCAGGAGCCATTCCGTTGTCCTCTGGAGTAACCACTACACATTTTGGAGCCCTGCTTCTCAGGAGGGGCCAGACATTGCCTGCTTATGAGAAGTAGGGAATAAATCTTTGTTTTCCTTTGTTACCATATGCAGACTTAGATTTGCTTCTATTATCATTAAACTGCTTTTGTTTTACCCACAAAGGTTTTGGGTTTTTTCCANTTTGGTTTTTTTCCATCTTATTTTCCTTCCCCTTTTTGCTCTGCTGAGGAGGGAGAGCAAAGAGGGGGGTGATAGAGCAGCTTGGTGGGCACCTGGTGCTTGGACAGGGTTAACCCACCACACCATGCTTCAAGGGGCCCTGTAAGAAAGATGGGTACAGTCTTTTTAGCAGGGTCTGTAACAATAGGATGAAGTGTGATGGTTTTAAACTGAAAGAGGGTAGATTTAGGCTAGATAAGGAAGAAACTTTTTGCAGTGAGGGTGGTGAAAAACTGGCACAGGTTGCCCAGAGAGGTGGTCCATGCCCCATCCTTGCAAATATTCAAAGTCAGACTGGACAGGGCTCTGAGCATATTGATCTAGTTAAAGTTTATATAGTTTAACCCCTTCTGCATTGAGCAGGGAAATCTTTAAAGGTCTCTTCCAACCCAAACTATTCTACAATTCTATGATTGTATGACATGAAGTCAAAGAGAGTAGAGAACCTTCTTGTATTGGTAAATAAAAATTCATTCACTCATATCAGTGCAAGTGCTGAAGGATTGATTAAAAAATAAAACACCCGCCAGTTAACTAAGGACCTGAAATATAATAAATGGCAAAAATATAGAAAGTCAATGCCAATGAAATGCTATGAGTAATGCTCTTCACCGTCTGCCTGAGAAAATCTGATTTTATTTCTGTATTTGTTCTTTTTCCTTATCAGGCCACCAAGTAACTGCAGGATTCTAGCCAACATCTCCTTTCTCTAAAATAAGCCTATGTTTTTGGATGTTGTCCAGCCTTTGCTGAAAGCATAGTGACTGCTTTATTTTTCCATACATTTGATGCCCCTTCAGTATTTAACCCATACTTGCTAAAATACATCTGAGTATCATCAGTGTGAAAAGAGCTACAAACCTAACTATTCCCCTTCAGTTACTTATGGGAAAAAAAGTATAATTCCAGGGTGTTAAAACTCTATAAAATTCACTCCAGGAAATCCCAATCTGACTTTAATGAGAGCAGAAAAATCCAAGTCTAGCCTCCATAATGAACATTAAGATACAAAGCTGTGAGGTTGCTATCAGAAAACTGTGCCTGTACTCTACAGTTTAGCTGGTTTGCCAAGCTTCACAAGTTTTTATTTATTGTGAGTACAAAGCAGCTGATACACAACTACAATACAAGAAAGATTATACTGCCCTTACCACCTCATCTCACTCCACCTCTTTTGAGAGCCTGATGCTGCAATTCCAGCTCAGACAAACATCCTTTGCAATTGTGGCTTGCCTTATCCTTTGCAGTGGTTGTCAAACAGACGAAGAACAATTATTTCCATGAGTACAAAAGGATTTAAATACCTCCTTGAGAAGCAGTTGCTCAAACTGAGCTGAAGAGGCATAGAAATATTTAAATGTGACCATTTAAACATGTAAAACACACTTACATAGAGGTAGAGGAGAGAAATTAGAGAAAAATCTTTGCAAGGTCTTGGAGCTTTACCAAGTAGCTTAACCTCTTTAAGGATAAGCTATTCCCTTAAAGTGAAATAAACCCTTAACTACAAATACGCAGGGGTCTGAAGTATTTCAGGTATGCTATTCCAGTCTTGGTTTCCATATACCGGACTCTCTATACATTATGCAATAAGCAAGAGCTACCAAAATAAACTATAATTTGATTAGAGTATTAAGTTTTTATCTAATTTCTATTTTAAAGGTGTAAAAAGAAAAGTAATTATCTTGGAACCTAATCTTCAGATTACACAATGGCAGATTGAAGACTTTCATTTGCCACTTGAATTTTTGTCATTACATAGCACAGAAGTGCTGGGGGTAGAAGACTAGTAGGAAAAGCCATTTACATTAGTATGAAACAGTAGCTTAGAGTTGTTGCCTCTAGCAGTGCATGTAAATGTCTGGAGAACTACTGTTCTCTAATGCAGTGCTGAGAATATGAAAGTTTAGCAAGGCTAAGAATTTCCTCCATTTTCACAAATATGAAGATATAGAATCAGATTTTTTTTTTATGACTTCAGTAAGTTCTCCTTGAGAAATAATGCTTTAAAAGAGTGAGATAGTTGTACTTGCTAGTTAATTTTAGGAAAAAGCACTTGAAAAATCCTAGGAGAATCTCTCATCTGATTATCTTTTCATTTGAAGAGCAACAAACCAAAGTCACTTGTACAAATATTTGGCAGTAATATCAGCTAAGATCATTAGGAGCTTTAAAATCCCAATGAATTCTTGAGGCTTGGCAAACTGCCAACGTGACTTTCCAAAATCACAAGCCTAATGTAGGTTATGTAAGACAAGATACAGACAGAAGACTAGATAATTCCAACCATTTGACACAATTTACTCATGCAGTATCCATCCATACTGTACAAGACAGTTACTATTTGGGATGCATTTAATGCGCTGCAGGTGCTTTGGTGTTAAACCACAACCGTCAAGTAATGACAGATAGGATGCAATCTGGGATGCAGAAGCTGCTAATGGGTATTAATACTGCATAGGGAAAGCAATTGTTTTTCTTGGCCTATCAGGCTGGCTTTGATTAAAGAAACACAGCAGAAATATTCAATCAAACAGTTCTTTCAGAAAACTGGCCTTTGCACCTTATTCTTTGAGTATTTCCAGTGTGCAACTGAACTTATATAATTTCCTGTCAGACTTGCCAACTCCTGTTGAGTTTTAGCTTTTCTCTTGCTTTCTTCAAATATTTTTCTTTTGCAGGCTTTTTAACAAAGTGAATTAATTTGTCATCGCAATCGTTGCTGAATGATTAACACAGCCACACCACAAGGACCATGGCAGAAGGTAAGGAGACCTCACTATTACCCCTAGCTATTGCAGGGATCTATGTATTTTCAGTCAAACTAGTCTTGTCTATACAGTGTGTACTTGTCTTTCAATTTTGTGTATTTTTTATAAGCAGCAGATGAAACACCTTGTTATTTTTAAGATACAGCAATGATAATATAAAAAAAGTCTCTGCTTCTCTCATCAAACCTTCACTACATGACCGGATTGCATTTCCTATAAAGTGATAAACTCTTTCCTAAGGGTCTGAGACATGGCTGACCTTAGGAGCTCAGACTCCAAGTCCAGCTGCTGTCAGGCACATTAAGCAGTCCTTTTCTAGTCCCTGCTTGCCAGCTTACTTGGGAAAAGATTTGAAAGTGCAAGTCCAGAGCAACAGGACTTCAGTAATTTCTAATATTAGAGCTCATGAGTCTATGAGGAACCTGTCATCTCCTCAGAGGATTTCTATGCATTTAACTCACATCTCAGTGTCATGGTTAGAGGAAGGTTTTGGGTTAGAGACAAAACAAAACTTGGATCCTTCCTTAGTTTCCAGGTAAGCTATATTTAACACATTTCTCTTCAAATGATAACTGGAGATAAAGACAAGAAGCTACCATCTGGGCTTTGTGATCCCTCATTGTAGTTTGGCCCTCCTTTGTAAATGCCCTTTTTAGGGCAAACACAAGTGAGCGAAGACAATAGATCTGTGATTTGATATTCCTCTTTCACCTTGGGGTGAAGCCCCTCCAGGCTAGAACTCCATTCATTGACAGGATGGTACTGAACTCTCCCTACTTCATTTTTAAACGAAAGACAAGAGTTTGTAGGAGTACATGCTTTAAACAAGTTGTACAAATAATTTACAGTTTTCCTTCCCACCTGTCATCCCTGGAATGACTAACTAGTGCATGCTAGAGTTAGAAGAATGAGCACAAGTGTGAGAGAGCATCGCTGTGTATTTGCAATGAGTAGCACAGGTATTTTCTGAACTGCCTTTTTTTTATCTGTCTGATTTGTTTTTTCCCTAGTATTTACCTTCACATACCTGTCCTATTTTTAACCGTGATAATATTGGAATAAACTCTATGGAGAGTATGATTTTTACCAGATAACAGACAGCAGCTGTCAAAATAGAAATAGCTTCCATTTGTAGCATTCTGAAAAAATCCTCTGTCAGTTAGCAGATTACTCGTTTCTGAGTCTGACATTATTATAATATGTGGATATAACTTTATTTCCTAAATAATGTTTACCAAAATCATATGAATTGTGGAAACATTTAGGTATATTTTGTTGAGCTTTCCTGAGCATGATGTGGTGAAGGATGTTAATTTTAGCAGACACCAGCTGATGTACTTTTTTTGTTATTCCTGGAGAAATTTGGTCATGTGCCTAAGTCCTTTCAAAGTACAAAGAATGACAAGTGATCGTAAAAAAACTCTTCTTCCCTATGAATTTATGGCTGTAGATCTACTCTTTTGCTTCACAGCAGCCTGCATCTTCCTGTTAAATATTTTTTTTGATCCCTTACCAGTCTTGTCAGTCAAGGAAAAAAAATTCTTAAAAAGCTGCACAAAGTATTCATATCTGTATTGGGCAAGTCCCCTCGCATTCAACTAACATAGAGCATGACCTTGTTCAGAGCACTGTAATATGTATACATACATCGTTGTACACATGGAGTGGGCAGAACTAAGTAAAGTTTCTCACTTCTTTTACCTCTCTTGTAATTCAAGACTGCCAAATAGAACTCAGATTTTTTGACACCAATTGTTCACACCCTTTTCTATCCAATATTATATAAAATTAAATAATGTTCTTTTGCATTTTTCAGTTACCTAAAGGCTCACTTACCTGTAGGAGGGTGTTGTGCTGGTTCAGCCATCATCATTTTATGCTGCCATCAGTTGCCTGGTTAAAATAGTCCTGGCCTCACCCATCACCCCAACCATGGCCACCTGGGTGAGGGTGGAGCCACAGAGACAGAGATGGGCCAGGTTCTGCCTCTGGAACCTGAAGCCGATAAGAAAAACAAAACATTCTGCTAGGCTATGACTTATTCACAGGCCAACTCCAGCTCAGGGCCCATAGCTCAGACCCCAGCACTTCAGAGGGGAAAGTAGTAACTTAGAGTGAATTCTTTAAACAGGAGTGTATCCTAAAGGGCCATAAAAATTGGAGACTCAATATCTTGCTGTGAAAAGGTGTCAAACCTTTTTCTCTGAAAACTTTGTTCAGTACAAAGTCCAAATTCTTGTATTGAAAAAAAAAAATCTATACCTCCTTAAACCTTTTAAACACAGTTGCCTGTCATGAGATTCATTTGCTACTAAGATCAGAATCACTTTGAGCCTGAACAGAGACCCAAGATGCTCTTTCTCTCAAATGGTCTCTGTAGAGTCCTTAACTGTAGATCAATGTTTCTGAATTTTTATACAGGCTTTAAAGGGAGTATGGAAAGGAAATGTTCTCTTTCCTGGGGCTGGTCATGGGCTGTTGCATTTGGAGAGATTTTACAAAGTAGTTTCCTTACTGGTTTGTAATTGGTGTTATTACCTGAAGGGCCTGCTTGGCTTAAGTTGATATACCTAATTCTTTCCCATCTGTCCACACTGCTAGACAAGGATAATATCCCCAAATTCTTCGTAAATATGAAGAGAACTCCCAGTGCTAGAAAGATTGTTGGAGAGAGTAAACAGAACAGATACAGGTCACCAAAAATGAAAGAATTCCTGATAATAAATGAGGAGTGTTATAGAATAGTAGACAGTGTTCTTCATATTGTTTAAGACCATGTTTGAAGGGATTTATTGAATCAAGGTTGAACCTCATTATGTATGGAAATGCAGATTTTGATTTAAAGGGTCATCCTCTTTTTGCTTCTGGCCCAATAATTACAGGCAAGCAATCCGAACAAAGATAATTGCACAAAACTTGCTTGTCCAATACCTGGAATTGTGCAAAGCATTCGACACTGTCCCACACAACATCCTTGTCTCTAAATTGGAGTAACATGGATTTGACAGAAGGACCACTCTGTAGATAAGAATTGGCTGGATGGTAACACTCAAAAAGTTGGAGTGAATAGCTTGATATCCAAGTGGAGACCAGTGATACTTCTCAGCGGTCAGTATTGGGACTGGTGCTGCTTAACATCTTTGTCACTGATGTGCACAGTGGGATGGAGTGCACCCTCAGCAAGTTTGCCGACAACACCAAGCTGTGTGGTGCAGTCAACGTGCTGGAGGGAAGGGGTGCCATCCAGGGGGACCTTGACAGGCTTGACAGGTGGTCCTGTGTAAACTTCAAGAGGTTCAGTAAAGCCAAATGCAAGGTCCTGCACATGGGTCAAGACAATCTTAAAGCACAAATATAGCATAGGTGATGAATGGATTGAGAGCAACCCTGCAGAGAAATACTTGGGGGTACAGGTAAATGAAAAACTGAATATGAGTGCACAATGTGAGCTCACAGCCCAGAAAGCCAATCACACCCTGAGCTGCAACAAAAGAAGCATGGTCAGAAGGCTGAAAAAGGTGATTATTTCCCTCTACTCTGCTCTTGTGGGATGCCATCTGGAATACTGTGTTTGACTCTGGGGCCCTCAACTTAAGAAGGGCGTGGTGCTGCTAGAGTGGTTCCAGAAGAGGACCACAGAAATGATCAGGGGGCTGGAGCACTTCCCCTGTGAGGGCAGGCTGAGAGAGCTGGTGTTGTTCAGCCTTAAGAAGGCTCTGTGGAGACCTTATGATGGCCTTCTAGTACTTTAGGGGGGCTACAGGAAAGATGGGGAGGGACTCTTTATCAGGGGGTGTAGTAATAGGATGAAAGGTAACAGTTTTAAACTGAAAGAGTGTAGATTTATACTAGATATTAGGAAGAAATTCTTTATTGTGAGGATGGTGAGGCACTGGAACAGGTTGCCCAGAGAGGCTGTGGATGACCCCTCCCTGGAAGTGTTGAAGGCCAGGTTGGGTGGGGCTTTGAGCAAACTGGTGGGTTTTCCTGGTTTTTGAACTAGGAAAGTGTCCCTGACCATTGCAGGAGGGTTGGAACAAGATGTCCCTTCAAACTCAAATCAGCTTATGACTCTATGAAAATACTTATTTTAGATTTTTCAGGAATTCCAAAAGCCCTTATACTCCTAATTCTTAGTTCATTCACAATCTCATCAACTTGGTTACCAAGAGATTTATTTTCTCTTCCAGTTCCAAGAAGTAAACCCTCATTCTTGTCATTTTCTTTGATGTTCTTTGAATGCTAGCATTCCAAAATATTAACCTGGTAGCACCTTACATCTTATTGGTTCATATAATCAATTTCTATACAATATTTATGTAGAAAATCCATAGGGTGTATACTACCAGCTTCTGAAATCACACATCTGCCTTCAGGTTTCAGTTAGCAACAGAAATCACTGAGGAAGTTATACAGAATTTTAAAACAGAAGCCTATGTTAATGCAAATTTAAAATAGGATTCAGTACAGCTAATTTCAGTACAAGGTAATTCAAAGATTCATGCTCACTTACAGCACTCTGTAAACTTTTACTACCATTCTCCCTGATTATTATTATTAAAATTTAGAAATTAACCTGAATGAAATAAGTGAAACAACATCCTGTCTATAATTTGTGGTTGTTGGTGTTTTGTGGGGATTTGAGGGGGTTTTTTTAATGTAGTTTTTGGTTTGGTTTGCAGTGGGGTTTGTGGGTTTGGGGTGGTTTTTTGTGTTTTGTTGTTTGCTTTTCTTTTTTTTTTTTATTGACATAAAATCTAACTGAATACAGATATAGACATCTTTATATTTGTGGTGTGCTGAACAAAAAGTTTATATCCAGATCATTCTGAATTTCAATCTTTTTCATTCTTACAACTCTGAATGTGAATGTAATTGCTTGGGCAGATTTCTATGGCATTAGAATTTATGAACCAGTAAAAGTATTTAACTTCTTTTTCTCTTGCATTTTCTTCCTGCTTCTTATCTTTTTCATCCACCTCTTCTAGTGGAAATAGAAAGAAGAAAATACAGGAAAATAAGGCAATACACTTATCAGTACCTGTTTGTGATGGGGCTTTGTACTGTTTAAACTTTTAGATGAGGAGTGATCAGGATCCAAACAGAAATTTATGCAAAACGGGAACTGCAGTGAAATATTACATTATAAATAGGAAAAAATATGGGAAAAATATTCACAATTTTATGAGCATGTAGTCTGCTTTGTGATATATCACTACAGACTTCCTTTCCTCACAAGACTCAGTATTAAAAACAATAACCTAATAAAGGAACAATACTCAGTGCTTGTTGTTAAGGGAGCAAGAGAAAAGCTGATGTGTCCTGGTGTATTGTCACAACTGAAATCTTCATAATGAAATAATTTGACCACTAAGATAAATTACCTTTGAGAGAAGATCAGAGAAGTACAAAGTATTTAACTTGTGCTTTGAACAGAAGCAGAAATGAATCATTTGATGTCTGTTCAAATGAGAAGCTTGGTGCTGTCAGTTTTGTTCTGCATGACAAATACCTCTGCAGGTAAATGACCTTGATTTCCAAAGTTTAACTTGGGTGCTTTTCAGCAAACTTAACTGTAGTTAACAAAATACAAAACAAAACAAAAATACAAAATCAGAAACCGAACCAGTCCAAAACCCCTGTGTGAATCATAACTCCCTGTCAAGTTATAGTGATTGATCAGAATAATTACTACCACTGTTTCATTTTCACAAATTTAGTAAGATTTCTGGAAGTGCAGCGCACATACATGCACACACACAAGAGGGTGGCTTATCTCCTTATCACATTGTTTAAGCCACTGGTTATCAAGTATAATGAAGAAAGAAGTCTCATTTGTTGCAATAGATACACACACAGGGTAACTAAAAAGGAAATGGTTTTGTCTGACATTTCAAGAAGTTCCTTAAAAAAAAAAAGTATTTATGTATATATTTATTTATCCCACAAAGAAGGACATAGAGATTCACTGTGGAGTTCCCAGGGTCATATTTCCATTCTACCTGAGCTGCACACAGAACTTCAAATCTGTTCTCCCAAATTCCAACACGTGCTCTAACTTCTACACTTTGGGACTATTCTACTTGAATATGTATAAATAATTAGTTCTAAAAAATGGGCAAGAGTCACATCTTCTGGTCAAATGTATTCAGTTTAGTGAATCAGCAAAACACCACTTCTATGTCTTGCTTTGTCAGCTTCCCTTAATTCTGTCCTGGAAGTACATGAAAGAACAATTTATTCTCCTGTTGGCTACGTTGTTGACCTTTGCTAAGTGCGCTCACAGGATACTTAATATCAACCACAGTAATAATTGTTTCAGCTTTGATTTACCCTCTAGGACAATCGGTGAAACACTCACATTGTTGACCATAGCTTCACTGGACAACTTGTATCTATAAACAGTCCGGATAAACTTTGAACCAGGCTCTTGAAAAAGATAGCAAACAGTTGTTACTTCGTGAACCATTCAGTCTCTTCACAAAGGGTATCCAAAGACATTCCAAAGTTACTGTGGATCAGCCTTTTAAGTGGCCTAATTAAATTACATTAAACCTCTGTGTGGTGATGCTTAATCAGAATTACAGGACTTCAGTTTCGTTTAGTTTAATGTATTTTGAAGTGAATTGCACCAAATCAATTATTCCATTTAAATTTGGAATGAACATGTTCCTATGAGTAGTAAATGGGGTTAAGTAATCTGCTTTAAACTCACACCTTTAGTTAACTTAATTAACTTTTTGACCATGCTCATGTAGCCACCATCAATTTCAGCATTTTTGCAGGCACAAGGAAATTTATCCTCCATTCTTTTACCCTTTTTATTCAGGCCAGTATTTTAGATTAACTAGAGAGAATGTTGAACTAATTTTTTTTCTGAAAATACTTTCTTCCTCTGCCTGCTTGATTAAATCAGATCAAAGAGTTATTGAACATATTTAGCAAATTAAGAATTACAGTGATGATGTCTTAGGTACTTGATCTTAAAATAACTAATGAAATATACTTCTTATTTAGGTAAGTAGCGTTCACCAAAGTTGATACTTAAGGAAAAAAAAAAACCAGACACCTTCTTAATGGTTTCTGTTCTCTTTGCAGAAAAATTGTGTAGAATCTTCTCTCTTAGTAACTCTCTCTTAGCCAAAACAGTTTTGGGTGAGGAAAATTAAATTAATTTCATTTATTTCTAATTGCCAAACTTTTAATTACTGATTCTTGTGTTGAAAAATAAAAACAAACAAATAAACACTTAGGGAAAACATCTCAGTTTCTATCTGGACAAATTTCCTCCTTCTTTCCCAGTCTCCAGGGAAGCACTCGGTCGCTTTGGGGAGATGGTGGGTGGAGCAGGAGATGGAGGTCAGTCTGTTATGGTTCCTACTCAGCTGCTCCAGTGTGAGTCCCCCCACAGGCTGCAGTGTCTTTGTGGTCTTCTTCTTGGGGCTCTTCTCTGTTCCCACTCAGGTGTCTCTTTTGCTCCTGCCCTGCTCAGGGCTGTTAGTTTTACTTTGATGTTTTTCCTGCTCTACCATTCCCCCCACCCTGGCTTATTTCTTGCTTCTCTCCTTACCCTTGTCCTGGCACTGTCTCTTGCATCTCCTTCATTGTGCAGTGTCCCTCCATTGGGGTTGTTTTCTTAGTGTTTGCTATCATCACTTAAATGTCTTCACAGAGGCACCATAAACTCACTATGTTGCTTCAGTTTTGCCACAAAGTGCATCTGTGCTCTCTTTTGTGGAGATGGCTGGAGCAGCTGTGTCTGCAACAGGACAGAAGCTGGCCCCCTCCTACACAGATTCCCCCTGTCCCCCTTCACTAGCCAAACCCTGGCAGTTATGTCCAATAGAGTAACGGGCTCCTGGATTTCTTGTTTTGTTATACTCAGACAAGATTGTCAAGATTTTTCCTGTGAGAGAGAGCTAAAAGCTGTACACAGCAAAAACAGATTTCCTGTTATTATTCTGCACCCTTGTATGCCTGAGGCTATTCTGCTTCTGTCAGTGACCAGTTTAATAACCCATTGACTGTTTTTTATAGTCTTCATTCAGACAAAACTTTCTTGGCTGCTAGCATGCTGATATTTCTGAAGTGGCACAGAAATGTCTCCTTATAAACAAATAATAAACGTTTCAACGTTTCAACATGTTTGAGACTGGTATCTGAGGGAAAACCTTTTCTGTTAAAAGTAAGATGATAATTTCAATACAGAAATCAATTCAGAATTTTTTTTCATTTTGAATTTCACTTAGACCTTAGCAAAACCAACAAACATTTGCTGAGAGGATGGGCTTTTCCCACATCAGACTTTCACCATGAGTTGATAGTTAACTGGTGAACTAAATCAAGAAGAAAAATAAAAAAATAAAGGCAGATCAGTTCCTACATCTGGTAAGTGTCATACACTGGCAGAAGGAAGTTGCTACACTGAATAAAAAGCAAGGCATCTTCTTATGAAGGCAGTGATACTTCAGGCTGTCTAATGTTTTAATGAAATTTTGGGCTAAGTCTTCCTGTTATTTCTTCCTGGCAGTTTTTTGCTGTTTTGTTATTGTTGTTGTTGGTTTAGGTTGGTTGGTTTTCAATTTTTTTTGTTGCATTCCCAACAATCACTTCAAACTCTGTAAAGCTCTTCAAAGAAGTCTGCTGACTTCAGCAAAGCTCTGTTCAGCTCAACATTTTCATGGGAAAGGTATGCCTGCCCTGTCTACTCATCACCAAAGACTAGAATATTTTCTCATGGGTTAGGAAGTAAGAAGCAAGAGCTCTGCTAAGAAAATCTGATCATGAATCTAGAGCAAGTCATAGGTACAGTGAAAGGAGAGAAAATATGCATTGGGAGGAATGAAACTCAAATGGTTTTAGCATAGTTCAAAATCTGAGAAGTGGAAGTCAAATCCAGAATTAGCTTTTGCCTCTCATCCTTCACTTAAATCACGTGAAATTAGCATTTTCGTATTAAAAGGTGGCGGATTATAAAGTTAAATTTTGACCCACCAGTCACAGAATATCCGAGTGAAGTTCCAGGGCAACATGTCTCAATCTTGACATGTTACTACTTGACAAACCCTTTAAAATATGACAGGTCAGTAATGTACTGTGAGTATTGGCTGATAAAAATCACGCAGGGTATCCTAGGTCACTATTTTTTTCAAATGAAACTATCCCAGGATCTCCAAATATCCTTTCTACATTTATATTAAGACCTTTTTGATGTTTTCTATAATAGTTCACACAGCTGTGTAATCCTGAATGTTTTATTTCAAATTAAGGAATATGTGTTCTTAAGTTAATTATATTTTTTACTTCACTGCATGCAAATACATCCAATATAATAAGAGCTAGACTAACTGTGCTATGTATTCAGGATTTTTACAGCTTTTAAAGACCTTAATAAAACCTGCTTTTAAAAGTTTTCCTGCCCTCGTTAGTGACTCTACTAGTTTGTGGGGCAACAGTTGAAGGTGGTATGGAATGAAAGTGTCCAATGTGTGAAGGAAACTCAAACTATCATTATGAACATCATTTAACAGCCACTTGTAGCTGAACAGATGGTGGAATCAATTCAAATTACTGTGTAAACATATTTTCAAAGATCACAGCACCCTAAAGCAGAGTGCTAGAATTTATCTTGAACAATTTTTGACGTCTTAAAATAAGACAGAGATAAGAATACTGATACAAAGATTTTTCATGGATAATTGCCATTTTAGATGTCTACATCAAAAGTTTAGATGCTTAAAATCCCTTTGTAGGTGCAGAGGTTCCAGAATTTCCTAAGTGTCAAATTTTAGTGTCAAAAGGACCTTTATAAGACAGCATTTCTGAAATGGGGGATATTTCTATCTGAGTAAATTTGGCCACTGTTTGATGCTTAGTTTACACTGAAGGTCCATTGACATTCACAGCTTGGCAATCTAGACGTGTTTCCTTCTTCAAAAGGTGTGACCAGTGCTACCTCCCTACTGCTCTAGCTGAAATTTGAGAGGACCCATACTTTTATTACAAACTACAATCCTCCTGCACTCAATCTGGAGAGTTCCCCTGGAAAACATGAGACTCAAGACTTGTCTTGCCCTCTCCTGCATTTTCCTTCTCTTTCCTACTTTCCTTCCCCATCATCTTCTCTGCCCTTCTGGTTTTTAAATTCTGATTTTGAAAACAGTTGGCCATTTATGACTGACTGAAATAACAAAACTGCATTTTTCTTATGATGACTTTCTTAGACTTTAAGTATTGCACTCCATCATTTTGGAGCAAAGCAAGACAGCCCTGTCAAGAACAGTTATGGTAGTTGTATGCAACTACCATAGAATCAGATTGTCATAGGATACAATAAAAATCACATTTATTATTGCCAAAGGCAGCCAGACTAGAGTTTGATTTAAGGTAGTAGGTAATTACTTTAAACATTGAATTCCTCTCTGTGCGGTGTTAGCAGACAACACAAACCTAAGTCCTGTTTCAGACTTGCACTAACTCTACTTCACTACTGTGAAAGCACATCTCTCATCTCACATTAAGGGCTTTGAAGGTTCAAACTGATCATTACATAAGTGAAAGGCTTAGAATTTGACAAAATCTAATATACATGTAATGAGAGGTTCCATTTAGGATATTAATTCTTACAGAATGAATGACGAAGTAAATATTTTTTTCAAAATCATCTTCCTATTTTCAATGAGCCTGAATTACTATTAACTTAATTTTAAGGAATGGGATAGTTGCTTGTACTTAGCTAACTCTTCACATAATGAAAAAAAAAGTGAATTTTAGTATTTTCTTGAATAGTAAAGCAAGGACATTTATTGCAGATAGCTATCTTGTCACTTGCTCTTGCTGAATTACAGCTTCACTGTACACAGAGGAACTTCCAGAGTTCTGCTGTGTAACATAACAGTAATGGTTGGAGGTTAAGAAACTTCTTGATCAGATGATCAAGGTGACAGGAAAGATTGTAAAGGCTAAAGAATTTTAGGATTCTAGAAAAGTAGTAAATAGCAATAACAACTTGAGGGAATAAAACTAGAATAAGTTATTAGCTGTTAATATCTTAGTAATCTTAAAAAATAAAATGGTTGTATTTTAAAGTACACTTTTCCATCACTTTTATATTTATTTTTGCTTTTTCTAAACATTCCAGGTTTCTTTTGTATCTGATTGAATAAAGGCAAATCTCTCATATATCTGCTGTAGTTCTAGCAAAGTGCTATTACAGCTCATCTAAGAGCAGAAAAATATGAAAGAGGAAAACATATGTATTTAAGAAGAGCAGTTTATTGCCCGACATTGTGGAGAAATTATACTGTGTATCATGCAATTATTCTACCAGCTTTCTTTGGCATGTGCAATAGTGTTATGAGATAATTACCAAAACATTATTGGGAAAGAAATAAATATAAGCTAATAATTTTTGTAAATACAAGATAGAGATATTTAAATTTTAGTTTGATTTGCCTGCAATAATCAAGGCACAGAAATGTTTCTGTGAGTTTCCTCTCATTACAAAAGGCCTGAAGAGAAATAAGATCAACAATAGTTGAAATGTTGTCTGCCAGTATGTCTCTTTGTTAGATTTATATTTGATTAAATTAATAAATCCCCTTCCTGAAATCAGATCATGGCAGGAGGTAGTGATGTCTTTGCAGCAAAAGGCTACCACTTTGCACCAAAATAAGCTTAATAATCTAAAGCCCCAAAGATGTAGAATCCTTGAGACAGACTCCTCCCTTACTGTCAGTATGAACTACATTAGTCAAGGAAAGAGGAGGATAGTTAGAGGAAAAACTACTACAGAGTAGTTCATGAGTAGAAGTTAAAGGAGCACACCTTGTACAATATAGTGAAATGATTTCTGCAATTACTGTAATACAGTTGGAAAATAGGGTACTGAATTTTCACTGACTGTATATCTGCTGAAACCAAAGGCATTGAAAATGCAGTGAAACTAAGCAATAAATTCAATGTATATTTGGGTAATTGAACTTTGAATGTGCATGGCAGATGATTTCTCTACATATTAGAAATGTGTCACGCAGCACCAAGACAGATTTTCTCATTCCTCTTTCCAGTCAAGAAGTTTCTGTCTGCCTACAATTTAAGGAATTAACTTGTCTAATTTGTCTGATTTTTCTCTCAAGAAAACCCTTAATTTATGGCTTTTTCTTTCTAGACTGTTTGATGGCTTGTGACTCATTTTTCTGGTAACCAATCTACAGAAGATACTACTTCTGCTTCTCTAAAACCATTCAGGGGTAAGTTGATCATCCCTAACTGGGATGTGGGAGTAAGGCCACAAAATATTCGGCGTTTTGAAGAAGAGATTAAAATGCTTGCAATACATACACTGTAATGAGGTGAAGAAAAGCCTTTTTAATATGTTTTGTTCATGTAAGCACTTCTTTAATTTATATCTTTTTACTTGTGTTGTTAAGATCTCTTGGTAATTTCAGAAACCTGTTTTAATTGTCACTGAAAAATTACTGGGCATTGTCTTGGCCAAAATCCCCATTCATTCTTCCTGAATGTAATTGCACAGAGAAAGATGGCTCAATACTTTATGTTAGTGCCTTAAGACAAGTACCTGCACAACCTCATACATTTCTGAAACTAGAAAAACTGTCATAAAGTTTTGAACCATTTCTATGGATGTGTTTCTTTAATAGATAAACATCTTCATCTGCCTTGATCTGATGTTGATTTTCCCTTAAGATTGTGATTGTCCAGCTGGAAAACACAGGATAGTCTCCTTAGTTATTCCTCAGCTTAAATTTATAAAGATTCATCCAAAGTGAGTCTAGCAACCAAAATGTGAAGCTTCATTGGAAGATCAGGGAGATAGCTCTTAATACTTCCACTTGCCATTTCTTACTGTGTTTCAAAACAGACCTGCATGCATGGGTAATAATTCACATACGAGAGAAATGCAAGTTATGGTGCATGAAGTATTGCAAGCTGGATGTTTTGATATTTCCTGGCAGTTTGAGCTCCTGAGGATACTGTGCCATCATCTGCACATGCAGGACACTTTCTTAGTCATAAGCACATACGATCATAAATGTTTCAGAAAGTATTTTGAGTACATGAATAGAAGCAGATTATGTAGCTATTTCTTGCATCCTAATAAATCTCTTTTATGTACTTTTACAATTCAGTGTCCCGATAACTAAAATTGAAATGAATGGAAGTAAAACCCCTTACTGACAGAAAAATGATCGGACTTGTTTATCTCTGGACTATTAAACCATATGATTGAGAACTCTTGCTTTACTGCATTTGAAAGGAAAAGAAAAGTTTCTTGCCAGGAAACATATATTGGCTGTAACTTTTAGAGGTCTTCTGAAAGTGTTTTGGTAAAAATAGGTCAGAATGGAGACTCTGAGACAAAAATGTGCTCAGAAAGAAGTAATTGTGACCTCATCTTATGCCAGAACGTTTTTTGTTGTATTGCATTTTTTCCCTCTGTTGGTGAAAACGTTATCTCAGACTGATTGCTCAAGGTCCTGACCTGATGTAGGATATTTTGAATAAAATTTTTCAGTGTAGACCAAAACCTGTTTTGAATCTTATCATCCAAGTGAATACCCTAACCTCTATATTTAAAAAGCACACACTTAAAACATTCAAAGGCTCCTATTTTATTTTGAATCAGAAAATGGAAATAAATCATAAGAAGAAAGCAATTATTGTATTCTGCTGTGTTCTATTCACAGATTTTGCAGCTTAAGGCAATGATCTATATCAGCTTTACAGAGGATTACAGCAATCACTTGGTAGTTCATAAGATACATGAAATTCAAGTGGTTGCTTATTTTCAACTTGTAACAAAATAAAGGCCCGGAGACTTGCTATTAATATCACTTTATCATTCGTGTCACCATTATTAGGCTGCCTTTAACAACATTCTAAGTGGTATTTACCCACAAACTGGTACTTGAACAGCTTGTATAATATGTGCCTGCCTCAAAAATAAATCACTGTAAAAGCTTCTATATCCCCAGACATGTGACCATACCATTAGTGATATCTGTTTTTCAGTATGACCTTTTTCAATATATTCAGAACTATCTTATTATTCTTGACACCACCAGCATTTGACACCCTGTGAAAGATTTCAAAAGTAACGTCTGCAGGTGTAATTGCTAAGTGAAATCTTGTCTGACTTTTCATTACCTCCTGGAAGAGGTATATTCTCTTTTTGCAATGGCTATCCTGTAGAAATAGTAGAATATACTGCTCAAGGGTATTTTGCAGACAGAAAGACATTTTCTGCACAGAGTGTTTTTGCATTATGGAATACCCTGATGGTTTTGAAACTCTAACGTTATGTTAATATATCTAACAATGTAAGACACTCTTACCAAACTACTAAAGAATGTAGAGATAAATTGCCGCACATTGCTTGCCCCAAGGACAGTGAACTGTAGGTGTCAAAGCAAAGCAGACTAATTAGTCACTTTTCACTACCTCAAGGTCAGAGGAACACGTGTTTTGTAGCTTGGATAAAGTGATAATCTATGCTTTCTTATGGTCACAATGTCCCTCTCCATTCCCGCCCCCTTCTATATGAACAGTATGGGCATGAGGAAAAGACTGAAGGACAGAAGTCCTATTTTTGCTGTGGTCATCATCAAGTCTTCATACAATTACTTATCTTCTTCATGGAGTCAATTGATCACACAGTCATCTTGGCTGTATTTGGTAAGTGAGTAGTCTGCTATTGAAGCACGTTTATCTTCGCATTCATTGTCATGTGTTTTGGATTTCTTTGATGCACGTCAGGATTTTGCAACTTCGAAGACTAACACCATCTTGTACTTCTATGTGTTTAATGTACACCTGTGGTAAATGATCATACATTTTAACTCAAGCTTTCCTCTTATGATGTCTTTGAAATAGCTTAATGCTACATTTATGTTGAAATAAGTTCTTCATAATTTCTAATACACTGAGATGTCTGTTCATTCACAGCTGTTTAAAACTTCACCCAGTGTAAGCTTTTTTCCACTCAAAACTATTTTCATTAAAGCATCCTGTAAAAGCCACACTTTGCACCATTCAGTATTTATCTAGCCACAATTGCTCAAGTAAAAATGTCACAATTTAATAATTAAAAAAAATTTCACTATACTTCTTTAATTGATGATACACAACTACAATAGAGAGGCATGTATTCGTTTTTTAAATGGGTTTATTTTACCTGTGAAAGGTAAAAGCTTGGCCATACAATTCAAATCAGATGGTCCACAACCATAATGTGCTCTAAGAAGGGTAGATGGAATTTAAATCACGCTTTTTTTCTAATATATAGCTAAGAGTATTGCATTGTATATAGCAGGATTCTAGGACTATCATTCAGTGTGCTCAAAACACACATAAATGCAAAGTACATTGTGGACTAAGTAACAACCAAACTTCTGAATGAATTGCATTCCTTTGCTTTTGCACCTTCAGTCATACGATGCAAGTGAATTTCATTCTATCTCTTTTAAATATGTGATTTTAATGCAGCATTATGACAACAGACAAAAACAAGCTCTATTTTACTCAGGATTGTGAAACAGAGAAAACATTTGACTCAAAAAACGGCTTTTATTTTAGCTAAACTTTTAAGTTTTCTGTAAAGTACTGTAAAATATGTGCGTATCTGTTGGTTTGGGGGGTTTTGTTTGGTTGGGTAAGGTTTCTCTGCACTCTTCACAGCAGCCTGTAGCAGACCTGAACTGTAGAATTGACAATTTGACCCTTATATTGATTAAATTTAAGCTGAGATTTTGCTTCTGGGAATGTAAATTAATCAGATCAAATAATTGAGTATATATTTCAAGCACTAAAGCTAGGTAACCAGCTACAAGGTTTTACCCAAATTTCAGAATAAGCACAGGCTGTGAGACATCACTGGTGTTCTGACAGTGAGTCTGTAAACCCAAATTTCTGGACCCTCTAGCTGCTCAGTGTTAAATAGAAGACTCTGGGAATCCTGGGAAGGATGTTTGGCCAAGAGGGGACCTCCCTGGTCACTCCTGGAGCAGGAAGAACATGAAAACTCCAGACTCTTGATCTGATTCAAGGACTCTTAGGAAGACTAAGAGCCCTTGGGACTTCCAAGCATGTCAGGGAGCCTCAAATATTGCAAGAGCTCCATGGTCACCAAGGCAGAGGAAGATTGTTTGGCAAGCCTCCCTCGGAGCTTGAGCATCTGAATATTTTCAAGTCCTTCTGGCCTGCTTGAGAATAGACAGGTAAAAAAGGAAGAATCTTTCAGGTCTTTTATAGCAGTTGGTCTAACTAAGTTCCTGATGGTAAAACAACTACTTTGAAAGAGCCAGCATCACCCAGTGGAAGTTTGTACCAGCATGTACTAGTACTTGCACAGCAATTCATGTGATATGACCAAGTCCAGGTAAAAATATCCTTCTTTTTAGAGTTATCATACAGATTGCATGCAAACAATATTTTTACATACTTTTTCTCCACAGAGCCTCAAAAGCATGTTAATAAGAATATTTTTTGAAGTTGCATTAAACTCAAATCTTGTTCAATGTCCTGTCCATCACAAGCAACAAAAGCAGATTCTTAAAGGATAAAAAGAAATAAGATATTTCTCCTCCAGCTTTCGCAGTTCACCCACTTCATGTCACTAATAATTCTGCGGGCCTTCCATCATATCTGTTGTCAGTAGTCTCTCTCCAAAACTATAGAAGCTACTCCATTTCTCTCAACACACAATATCTTTTGATTCGTATTTTTTTCATTATAGTGTAAGTTTTTTGAGATGAGAAGAACAAGACTGTAGGCAGCATGTAAGAATGTGCATTCTAATCAGGTTGCCTATTTTTGGTCTTTTTCCTATTCCTGATCATGGTTAACACTCATTTTTCCTTTTTGTCTGCTAAAAATTCTATCTGATATTTTCAAAGAGCTACCTACAAAAACTTGAAGAGCTTTTTCATTCATAATAGAGTCTGTTATCTTGAGTATGTCACTGGCAGATTTTTTTTATTATTAATTAATTACCTTGTATTATCTCATTTAAGTTGAGCTGCTGCTTTATCTTCCACTTTCTTGAGGCTTCATCCAAACATTATAAGGTCATTTTGTAATACTTCACATTCAACTTTGACTCTTCTGCATGATTTTGTATTCTCGGCAAGCTATAGCACATCTTTGCTCATATAATTTCCAGATTTATTTGTGAAAATATTTAACAACAGGGATCCAAAAAATGTTCCTCTGAGAAGTCCCTGTAATCGTGAAACCAACGATTTATTCCCATATTTTGTTTCTTATCTGGGAAACCCTCACCTGGTATCGTTGATGTTTTAATTTATTTAGGAACTTTTTTGTAGAATGTAGTGAAAAACCAAGAATAGTCTATTCATCATATTGCCTTTTATTTTCTCAGATGCTTATTGTTGCCTTGGAGAACACTGGTGGATGTATCAGACACATATTCCTTCAACAAAAGCTGTGCTAATTCTTTCTAGCATACAGTACTTATCCTCAGGTCATCTTTTCCTCCATTTTGCCCACCATAGAGCACAGGCCAATCTATGGTTATCCAGATAATTATCCAGGTTTCTTTCACAAGCTGGCATTGTTACTGTCACCTTTTATTCCTCTAGCATCAATTCCAGTTTAAGCAGTACCTCAAACTCGCCCATAAAGAATAGTCCCAGAGAGAGAACTTCATCACCTCCTTTGTGACGAAAACCAATACATTGAATGTACATACCTTTTTTTTTTCCTGATAAAACTTTAGTTTTCTTGTATATTCTTTATATATTGTCTGTATCTGCATTTCATATATATATCTCCCCTATATATCTGCCCTGTCAGGTTTTCATTAGTCTCTGAAGCAATGGAAATTAAATGAACATGTTCAGTTTTCCTTTACATCATGTATTTCTGATTCTGAAAGTAGTATGAAATTCAATGCTAATCCTATTAAAATTCTTGAGTGTGGCTTGTGGTGGACTTTTTTGGCAAATACAGCATTTCAATAAATAAAACCAGTGATATTTTTATTCAGTTCAGATGTACTGTGGAAATTGAACGCAATCAATAGGATATTTTAATCGAAATAATTTATTTTGCAAGCCTAAAGACAATTTAGTGATGAATTTGGGTCAGTTTTTAAAAGTGTATTTCAAAAAAAGGTAAGAAAGTATATATTTTGTAACACAGTAATCATCATGCAAAAGGATGAACAGATTATAACTCTTCGAACATTCTTGAATTAACATTTGAATGATCTCAGAAATGTTATCACCTGCACTTTCTTCCTTTCTGCATGGCAAGTGAGTTTCTGAATATTTTGAAAGTTAAATAGTATGATTTGTGAGGATTATTACTTTATTATTTTCACAGATGTCATCATCTGTCTGTTACTGAGATTTATTAGAAAATTTAGGGATTATCTAGGAATTATCGAGATTCCAGCAAGCATGTTCTGATCATAGGCCCTTGTGCTAGACAATACTTTAATATTATACGCTGCATATACAGCACGAAGACATTTGTGTTTACTTTGTAATTCATGTTTCCTTGCTTATTAAAGCTTTATGCAGAAGTGAACTATGAGAACTGAACTCTGATTAGAAGCAGCAACCAGTATGGGCAAGGTGAGCAATAGTGAAGGGCATCATCTCATGTGCTGCACTAGGCAGCCAGGAGGGAAATGAAGAAGGAACACTTGGCACCCCAAATGTCTCAGTTATGGAGTGTCATATTATGTCCTGCACCAGAAACAGCATAAATTATGTAACTGAACAAAAACTGCAATGTTTTCCATAAACCACTGAGAAACCACTTAAGTATCCCAGTAGTTTTGCAGAGTTCCTCTGTGGGTAGTTTAGAGGGAGGAAGTATGAGTGTTAAGATGCAGTTTATGGTTTGGGATCTCTCTCCTTTGTATTCTTCTTTTATGATCTCTATTTGAGCCAAAGACTAGACTGATCATAATGTTCAAGGGTAAAATCTTGTTCCCTTAATGGGGTGGTAAGCTTCAACTGAGCAGCACCACTGCACCCAGAGCAGTGTAAGTCCACAGTCTCATGATGCTTAATCAGGCTCAGCTGGCCCATGGTTTTTTGTCATGGTGGATGTGCATCCAGAAAGATTCAGGGTGGATATTAGTATAACTATTTGTAATAACAGAGTTACTGAAGCATGGAAAGAAAGTGCCCATCAAGACTTTGTTACCTTCTTCACTACATTTAAGGACTGGCTACGCAAATATATATCAGGAATGACAAATATATAGTTCATCTTGCCTTGTGCCAGAGAACTCTGTGACCTCTTAAAGTCCCTTTCGGTTTTATTTTCCTATGATTCTATGAAGATTCTAAAATAAATATAATAAAAGTCTCCAGACGCTCACAGACTGCAGTAAAGGAGCCATATAATGTTTTAAATAGATGACACCAATGCTGTCTTCCTGGGACTTTAGCCAGGTAAGTGATTTTGAACTACAGCTTTTCTGAGCACTTATACTACTGAATCTTTCAATTTATTTCCAGTGAAGCCTTTTTTGAAATTCATATATATAAATAAGGCATCTGAGCAGGAGGAAACACATTCCTATTGCTAGGAATTTATTAGTATGCTATAAATGTAAATAACTCTACAAAGAACATTTCTTTGATTTAGTCCATTTCATTTTTGACCTTTAGATACCTCTTTCAATTCTGATTGCTGTGCATGTCATCTTATTAGTAACATGTACATAGAGATTGCAGAGGGTTATATGAGTCTTTTCTGGCTTTCAAGCCTTTTAATATTGTCAATGGAAAAAGGCAAGTTTTCTGTGGTCAAAGACTCATTCTAGTATAAATTTTAAAGATTAAATCCGATCATTAGTGTTAATTATTGCAACACAATTTAGTTATGGCAATATATCTAAAATTGAAAAATACCTCCAAAGACACCTGAAAACACAAATATAATAAGCATTCAGAAGTTAGGTATGCTACATGTGACATTATTTGATATCCTATAATATCTCTTGTTTGTATAACAATAGTTTAGACCCTAATTAATCTATCGCAATCTATTTTTTTTTCTTAAAAGATTTTTTTTTTCCACAAGAGCGAAGCAATAGCACCATCTAGAAGAAGTATACTTTCAGTTATGTGTTAATCTTTTCATATCTATCTTTTTCCTCTTTCCTTCCTACTGGGTTGAAGATAGCTCTAATGTTCTTCTCAGTTTCCTAATTTAGTCAAGTTTGGGTAGATTCCTATTACTTTTATTATTTGTATAAAGTATCAGAAATTTAACTTAAATTCATATCCTTCTATTTAAAATAAGGTCTCTGTAAAACTTTTCCGTGAAATAATTGTGATAAAGAATCAATTAGCAGGTTGTTGGTTTTTTTTCTTTACATCAGACTGAGAAATGTCTGAACCGTTCTTGATACTTTTCCAAAGTGTAAAGACAGAATCATATGCTTGGCAGAAAAAGCCTACACAAATGGATAAAACTAAGAGAAGTTTAAGAAACTCAGAATGCACCTTAAAATTGAAAAAGCTGAAAAACTTGAAATAAGCCTTGATACACCATGCTCATATCACTAACACCGAGCCAATACTAACATCTCACATGACTGTAGTGTAGCTTGCAAAAAGTTCTGTCTCATGTAATACCATGATAAACCTGATAAAATTTTGTAACATAAAAAAATGATGAGGACATAACATTTTATCTGTAGGCAAAGAATAATTACTCAAGTGTGTGGTACATCAAAAGCAAGTTTTACTGATCCTGGATCAGTGAATGGCCAACTCATATAATGGTTAAACTCATTCTCTGAGTAGAGAATGAATAATTGAACATCATTGTCTGGGCACCTCTGCTGGTAATGTGAATTCAGAAGCCAAATTCTAGAATGCTCTTGGTATGGAGATTTATGCTTTGCATTTGGAGTTTCTGTCTCTAATCTCCAGTTTATCCAAACTCACACCTGAGATGAGAAAGCCTCATGGGCTAACAAAGATTTTGTGTTGCACCAATTAGTGTGACTAACATCATTTAAGTATTTGATATCTCATTGTCTTGAATATGCAGTGGAATGCTTTGCTTTGGTTTTTCTAGCTTGCAAACATGTTCAACATTGGATTTTGTAGGAAAAGTAAATAAGTATAACAAAAGGCTATAGTCAACATGTTGATAATTACATAGGATGAAGCACCTCTAAATTAAATCTGTAGTCTGAATCAGGAAAAAAATCACTTGAACCAAGATTTTCCAGTTCCAGATGCAGGTTTCCTGTCCAACTCTTTAGAAGTGTCTTAGAGGAGACAAGGTCAAAGAGATTAACCGTGTATCTGGGAAAGAAAGGGTAGTACTTTTCTGTCCTTTGCCTCATAGTGATGGTAAAAAATTGTATCAGTTTCTTAAACTTTATCTGATGCTCTTAGAGGCTAAACTTATAATCTACAACAGACTTCTGATTTTTTTTTTTTTTTACTAGAAAATTAAGCCTGTTTTCTGTGTCTTCCTCCCCAAAATTTAAATTGATCTTTTAGTTTCCCTGGGTTCTGGTCATAAAATAGCAATTGAATTAGAAATTACGGGGAGGGAAAGCCAAGAATCATGGAGAAGGAAGGGCAAGCCTAATCTGTTGTTCTTGTCAAAAATATGTGCTATTTTAAAGAATTTTCCCCACATAGAAAGATTGTTGTTGTTGTTGTGGTAATACTTATTGCGTTACTGCAGTTCAGTTATGAGGTGAGATAGGCACGCCAGGCATAAGTAATGAGGCAGATCTGTGTTGTGCAAAGAAGCTTTGTACATAGATACCTGAGCTACCACCAAGCAGTGCAGATAAAATCATGTAGCACACAAAACATCCTGTTCTAGAAAATAAATCATATTCCCCATGGATGCCTTGTAGCTCAGGCTTCTTCAGGCCATGATGATTATCCTGTAGAAGATTCCTGTTTGGCAACAAGTGGGATCAGTGCTAGCTTGGGAACAGCCATGCTATGCTCCATGGCCATTGCGGACATACCTGCCGAGACATTCCCTGCTCCATGAGCAGAATTGACAAAGGGGAGACTGTAAAATTGTAATAGAAACCAAACTGCCTAAAACTCGTATTTCTTCACACGCAGAGTGCCTGCCTTGTGTATAACCTAAATTTTGGACAACCTGGAGAAGCTGTAAATTTACAGAGAATAAAAAAACCACTACTCCACAGCTTCAGATATGAAGTGTTTTGGGCCTTATATCTTCTGTGGACCTATAGGTGGCAATTGTCATATCTGCACAACTGAAGTCTGGCACCTTGTGCAATATGAATATAGTGAAAAGGCCTATTATGTACCAGTTAATTTTCCTACTTAGAACAAGTTGGAAGAGAGTCAATAATAAAAATGGTACAGCATAACCAAGAAATACAGTATATGATCTCTCTAACTTTTGATTTTTTCCATTGAATCAGTTTACAAATAGAGAGAACAAGACATATGCCTTTAATATTTTAATAATAATAATACAACATATGCCTTTAATAATTTCAGCTTACATTTAAATGTATTAAATGTAATTTTGTTAGACTTTTTTATTTCATATTCTAAGTACATAGAAGCAGGATATTAGTATTTGGTGTTCTTTTAATTAAAATAGCAGTTTACTCTGAGCCTTGGAATTAATTACTTTTTGAATGGCTTCTTTGCTTTACTAATAATGTTTGGCAGTTTTAAAATAGAATAGCTAAACTTGAGGCTATTAATTTTAGAAAGCTGATGCAGAATACACTGGATAAGCTGAACTGTAATTTAAAAACCTGTCTTGTGCAAGAGCATACTATTCATTTAACCATGAAGACCTCTGTGACAATTTGCATGTGTTCACTGTGAATGAAAAGCCATTAAAAAGATAGAAATCAAAGCTAATTTTAACATTATTGACCTAATGATACTAGATTTTGTCCTAGCTATGGTTTTACAGACAGTCGACAATTTTTGCATGAGCCCAGGCCTTGGAAAGAAATAGTTTGTATTTTAGAGGAAGTGTGTACTAAAAATGCTGGATTTAACATACTTTTTTTAACTATGAAGAAGTGCTATAGGGCTTAAATGACAGGACATGCATTTTAAACTAGAAATTGAGGAAGGTTTTTACCTGGTAACAGCTAATTGATATAAATAAGAGTCAAGGAAGGACTCTGTATTTATAATTATCTTCTTAAAGAAACTGCAACCTTAATATCTACTAAAACTTCCTCCTATAGTGTAATACAATAATTTTGCCTCAGTTGGAGTATTTTTATGCCAGTCTCCTAAAAGTAAAACCCCTATGTATGCAGAACAAGAAAAACACTGCAGATAATTTCAAGTGATAATAAAGTAGACTCCTACAAATGGCAGCTGACTATTGGAAGTAGGAAAAGCACCCAAGAAATAGTAGTAATAATAGTGGAGCTTCCTGGATTTTTAAGTATTTGTAATGAAGCAGAATTAAATCTAGTGTTAGCCATTAATATCCAAGTATCTCTATCAGGAGTATGTCACACTTGCCTTCATATATAGAATCATAGAATCATAGAATGTATTGGGCTGGAAGGGACCTCTAAAGGCTATCGAGTGCAACCCCCCTACAATAAGCAGGGACATCTCTAACTAGGCCAGGTTGCTCAGAGCCCCATCAAGCCTGACCTTGAATGACTCCAGGGATGGGGCCTCCACCAATTCCCTGGGCAACCTATTCCAGTGATCCACCACCTTCATATTAAAGAACTTCTTCCTAATGTCTAACCTAAATCTACCCTTTTCTAGCTTAAGACCATTACACCTTGTACTGTCACTACAGACCCTCGAGAAGAGATCTCTCCCTGCTTTCTTATATAAGAGTATATATGTAACATATATACTCTTTCCAACCCCTGCCAACCTTCCCTTTTCTCTCCACTTCAAGATTAAGAACAGAACAATACAATGAAAGTCTGAACTGTGTGTTAATCTAGAGGTTAGTAATTAAAATATGACTTCATTTGGGCTGATAAATGTGTATCCAACATCTTCCGTGAAATTTTCTTGATTTACACCTGCTGACCAAGCTAGGCTTCTGCTTCTAATTCAGCGTTCCCGTATAACTCTTCCTCTTTTACTGTCATTTCAATCTAGTTTTCAGTACATCATTTATTTACTTGTAGCATTGCTGTACGTGCTACATATATAACTGGTGTGCTAGATATAGCAAAGATGCTGACTTGGCAGTTAGTAAATTGCATGCAGCATTCAAATTCCTTTTCCCTAAGAGATTATAAATAAGTGCCCTTTCTGAACCAGATCTACAGTAATGAATATTTTCATGGCATCTAACAATAACTAATTTGACTCCAAAATGTTGACCTGTCAGTGCCTCTCTTATTCTCTCACAAGGATGAAATTTTGGTAAGACAGTACAATTCATGCTCTTCTTTCCACAGCATGATATTGCAAACATTCAATTTAAATAATAAAGACAACCTACCCCGCCTCTCTAGTGCAAAAAAAGAGTATTTGTCTTAAAATGCAAATTGACTCCTGTTAACAATCACCTGGAAAAATGCATTTAATCACAGTGTTCCATTAGAACACTAATGAAATAAAAATTAGTTAAACTTTCCAATTAATCCTTTTAAAATTCCATACTATCAAGTAGGAGAAATGATGTTATTTTGTCTTATTCAGGAGGCAATTTCTTTTGTCAATGCCAAAGAGAGTATTTTATGAGCTTTAGGAAAGCATGCAAGTATCTTTACAACTAAATTAAATGTTGCCTTAAGAGGCCATAAAGAACAAGCACATACAGTCCCTACGTATGTCACATTATTTTTAAATGTGGTTTTCAGGTGAGTTACCCATTTGCTATTTGAATATATTTTCCCTAAATACAGTAATAGGTAAAAGAGTGCAGGGAAAGCTGCAACTGGACAACTCAGAGCTAAGTGCATATGAATTAGCTAATACTTAATGTCACCAGAACACAGCTATACAGCCTGCTTTATCTGCATATTGTGCTGAGGTCCCAATGGCATCAATTTTTAGGCTATCAATTATTACCACAACAGTTATCTGCCTTATTTCCAGCCTTTTGCTAGTCACACATGGCAGACCAATGGCCAAATGAATGCTCTGTTATCATATTTACATGCAACTAGTTCAGAATCATACAGGAGAAATTTTCTATTCCCTGGTGACTCAAAAAGGAAAACTCTTTAGAAGAGCAAGAGGAGTAAGGCCCAGCACTGTCGTACTTGTGTGAGCAGCAAGTTCCTTCTGTACATCAGCTACTTCTGCTGGCTATCTACAGACACTAGAGTCCTCCTATGGAACGTTCAGTCACTTGATTTTATTGAGAAATTCATCCCACAATTTACATTTCACTCCTCTGCTTTGGAGCCTTGTATTTTTTTCAAATGCTTTCATTTTCAATTAACATTTTCTACAGCTGGCATCATGGGGGGAGGTTTCTTTTTTTTCCCTCCCTTTTTTTTATTATTGAGCAAAATCTCAGCAAGGACTCCTTTTAATTCCAGTAAATATGGAAATGAATGCTCTGACTTGCGTAAGTATTCATACTTGAATTGGCATAGTTCAAAAGAGATGAAGTTAGAAACCTTAAAGTTGGCGTATTTCTAGCTTTGTTTACACACAATACAGCAGTGCTATTATGAATACCTAATTCCAAAATTCTGCATATGCATGTTTATGTATTAGGAAGATTTAAATATGTGAAATATAGTTTAGATATAGAAGTGATTGATAGCCTAGATATTTCACACATTTGGAAAATTCCCAACCTTTTGTTTGTATAAATATGAATCACAGAGGAGCATATTTCCCTGTCCAAAGGATTACTTTCAGGATTTAAAAACAGGGAAGTGTGTCAGCATTTTGAACCATTCTTACTAATTCTTTGAATCCTTTAATATCATAGTGGCCTTGATTCTGACATAGAATAGAATTTACATGAATAGTAGATTTAATAATAATTACAGAAGGACTGCTAAAATATTTACCAGTAATATATAATGATATATTTCTAATTGATTACTTCACAATAAATATCAGATAGTTTTAATTCTTTAATACATTTGTCAAACATAATATTCTCCTTAAAACTGTATTGCGTTGGATTTTGCAATATATCTTAATTTATTATACCAATTATTGTTTATATGGTGGTTATCAGGTTTAAAGGGTCACCCTCAGGTATGGTATAAAGATCTGAGTCTTACATCTCAAATGAGGACCAGTCAATGTTCCATGGTACCCAAATTTCATAACACTTTCTTACTGTGGTATTAGTGATTTGGATTGGGTTGAATTATGTAAGAGATTTTGACTTTCACACAGCATGCCCATTGTGTGGAAACTAGCTGGAACTTATTCTTCAGAAAAAATTCAAGTAGCAATTTTAAAGATTTCATTGTATGGTAGATTATAGAAGTTTTGTAAGGAGTAAGTTATCTATTTAAAATTTAATTTTAGCTTCTGACATTGCAGTTTTCAATTTTCAATTAAGCATATTCCCATGGTTTATCTTCCACAGTTGTCTTCAAGTTCTTAGCCTGTGATTGATGATTCAGAATATAACCTTGGGAAAGGTTTACTATAAGACTCGTGCTCTTCCAGTTGTTTCTTTGAAAACTGATTATTTATAATTTCTTTCTTGTTCTTTTTTTTT
>VZZY01024319.1:43473-93150 GCA_013400335.1 Eurystomus gularis
CTCGAACCGGCCGCCGAGGGGCGGTGGGGCGCTGGGCAGCGCGGCGGGGGTGGCCGCAGCGGGAGAAATCCTCCGGGAGCAGCAGCAGGGAGGGACCGGGGTGTAACCATCACCCGTCGAAGACCCTGCGAGGCCTCGGGGGAGTGGGTGGGATCCCCCTCTCCCGCCTCAGTTTTGCGGAGGGTCCGCTCGACTGCAGGGGCTTGGCTGTGCACGGCTCCTTCCAGCACCTCTCTTTACGCCCACACCTGCGAAATCGCAGCTCTGTGGCCAGGTATGGCTCCCCCCACCACCCTTCCCCAGNTCTTCGCTAGGCTAAGCCACGTCTATGCCAAATCACAGCTTCCAAAAAGCTGCCTGGCCAAGAGATAAATCCCTTAATGTACAGCTTGTAATGGAAAAATGCACGCGTCCAAAAAAAGATGCAACGATACATAATCAGAGTGGCATTAGAAAGCATGATTATAATTACACCCGTGATTAGGAGGGAAAGGGGGAGGAGGAAGGCAGAGAGAATGCAATGAGAAATTTAGTGGAAACTTCTATAAGATAATTCCCGAACCCAGATAATCACAATATTATTGCTGTACTGTCAAAGCTTCCCAAGTGACAGTTTTCAATTTGCAAAGATTGCATGACTGGTCTCTTTGAGACCTTTTTTTTGTTTTCTCTTTATGAGAAGCATTGTTCTTTTCCTAGGGCTTGAGAAAGAAAAAGGCAAGAGGTCATAGAATAAAATGATATGCCTTGACTGCTTATCTTTTCCCATAAAGCCCGTAACTTTAATTACTTTCTGGCAATATACAGCTTTTGGTGATGTTGGTATTAGTGCCACTAAATCAGTAGGCTTTCTCCTTTTTTTTTAAATAAAGGAGTAGTAGTTCACTAAATCTATCCAAATGTTATGTGTGATATGCCCAGAAAAACTTACTCTCTTAGTCTCTTCTTGTCTATTACATTTTGTTTTCAATATTATTTTGACTCCTTATTAATAACCAATACTGACATGATGATACGTAAGTATAGCTCCCTGCTCTGCAATAACATAGCTCTGCGACTTGGAAGCATCCTTTCTAATGGTTACAGCTAGAATTGAAAAGATCTGTGTTTTTTTTTCTGTTATGTTGGTAGTAATACCTCTATGACTTGGACCAACTCTTTACTTCTCTCAACTTCAATTTTTCCATATAGAAAAGGAGATGAGAGCTAATACATAAAAGTGCTTGAAATGAACTTGTAAGACTCAGATATGAATTGTTATTAATTGCCTAAGACAAAATATTTCTCACATGGGGTTTGTTTGGCTGTTGTGCATCCTATTCTAGCTTCCATAAATTTGCAGGCAGAAAGAATGCCAGCAGCTGGCTCCATATTCTAACACCAACCCACCTTCCACTGTGGAGAAATTAGGTTTTGACCGGGGAGAATTACAGGCATAGATGCAGTTTGCTCACTGCATGAAACACAGCTAAAGTAAATGAGCAACTTACTAAATGGGCAAATCCTGCATTGCCTTCAGATTCTGACACAGCCAGTGGGCAGAGACCCAGCTAGCATGTATTTCCAGAATCCATCCCTGAGGAGGGTCAGGGCATGAATGATTGGGTAGCACTCAGATCCAAGCAGAAGATGTAATGTTCTCACTGAACGCCCATGACACAGAAGAGTTTTTAACTACCAGCTCTGCCAACATCCATCTCTGTTAGCTGAGGGGTTTAAAAAGACGCAGGGGCTGTGAGTCTGACCAAGAAATGAATATGCTGCCAAGCCTTCATTTTCTCAGAGCACCAGCCTTACCCTGCTTAATAAAGTAGCCATCATGCATTCCTCAAAACCTCTGTCACACAGGAAGGGTCAAAGGCATAGAAACAGAGATCTCAATGTCATCAGAATACTGGAAATAGGAAGGCTGGCTTCCTTCAGGGCAAAAATTGTACACAACTTGCACCAGAAACGCTTGCTCTGAGAATTATGAAAGGACCATCTTTGAAAGGATCATTTAGGTAGTTAGTTACTAGCCCATGATAACTTTTGGTGTCTTCTGGGGATACAAAGAGGAAAGTATGCCATTGAATTACAGTTGTTAAAGACCACAGGTCCATCAATACCTCATCATAGTCAATAATACAAATGGCAGCTGATCGATCCAAAATACTCAGAATAAACACACAACTTCATCTACACTTTAACTTCAGTGTGGTCTGGGCACAATGTCCAGGCTTAACGCCAACTAGCCGGGGTCAAAACCCCAAGCACTCTAAGAACTGGTGGATCTGCTCTCTTATGCTCTTGCTATTCCACTTTCTCCAATAGCCAGAGAAGGTATGGGTGATGACAAGAAATTGCTATCATTAGTCATGATTTCTTCATCAGATAGCTAGATAGTCACTTTGATCTTCCAAAGCAGTCTGACCGGCCTAAGGGTTTACCTCAGCCTTTTCTAGTTAAAATGTTATATTTGGAAACTCCCAGAAACCCAGGAATTATTGCTAGGTTGAAGTCCACTTGAGAAAGATCACACTTGTTCCCAAGAGGCATAGCTGTCCTATTATGGGTGGAGAAAGGAGATTTCTCTTGGCAAAACGGGCTGCAGACTCACTGCAGTGCAATGCAACACCCTCTCGACAAGTCAAGCAAACTAGATTAATGAGACTGTTAAGCACACACAATAATTTACGTCATTGGGGATTTGAAAATGTTTTGATGGATGTGAAGAACCCAACCCCTTACTTCTTTCTTACTCTCAGTACTCATTTTCCATTTTTTCTTATGCCATAGTGAAAGACATTAATGAGCACAGTGGCACTGAAACTTAGCAGGCCTTTGTCTCCCTCTATGAACAACAGCTACTTTGCCATTGCTGGCCCAAGCTAAGATTATATAAATAAATATTGGTAACATGTTTTTCTCTAATATTTAAAAAAAGAAAAGATAGAGGGGAAACATCAGTCCCTGGGGATTTTGTTTTAAACCCAGAAGATCTCCTCTTTCTTTAGATACATTTACAAAGATAAGTACTTACGAGGACAGATCACAAAGAAACTTGTTTATACAAAATGTGCAATCTAAAGATGCAAATAAATACGAAACTTTTTTTTTACAGTAATTTTATTTAATTTGTATTCTTTTAAGACAGATGTTTACAACTGATTTGATTGCAGGCACTGTCACACTGTGGTATCTAATGCACGTTTCTCTTTCAGTTGTAGCAAGTCTAATCATCCTACATTTGTCTGGGGCAACCAAAAAAGGAACAGGTATGTAAAATTCAGATATTTTTCTTCTGACATATTAGAGTCCAAAGTTTAGATTTGAGTTGTGAGTTTAGTTCTTGAATTTTTCAGTAGGTCACCTACTTCCGGTGTTTTTCCTTTGTTCACTTGTTTGGGGCATAAGTGTGTCTGTACACACACAAAAATCCAGTGGTCCTTTTTTCTAACAAGTTAGTGACCTAATCCACAGCGAGATCTAACTAAATGCTCAGCCTGACTCTAACTAAAGACTGTAAGGTGCACCCATCTTCTTATTGGGAAGTCCAGTTTGGGCACTGAGCTATCTACACTTAAGGTCTTTTTGCTTGTTTAAGTAGAATTCAAAATCTGAAATTTGGTACCATGGGTGCACTCGTGCAGAGTGGGGATAGAAAAGAAGCTTTTAAAAGCCCTGGATGCCAAGTGTGGTGAGAGCCAAGCAGGGAGCTGTTAAGCACAATGTGTGTCCGAACTTGTGTCTGAATGCTCAGTCTCTGCAGGCCTGAATTAATTTCAGGAAATTGGGATCCCTGTCGTACTCAGTTTGGATACAGACCAGGAAGAAAGATAAATGCTTGCAGAGCACATGGCAGATCTCAGGTGGTTAAAATAATCCTTGGAAGGTACTTATCTCTCTTCATCGATCTTAAGAGGGAGCCTCAAACAACTTGGCTCTACACATCAGAGGCTTAAGTTAGATAGGACACTCCTTGGATATAGATACCTTATTCAAGCAAAACACAGGAGTCCTCTTGAGACACCTGTGTGAAGTCTAGAACCCATTAGCCTTCCTTTTAATACCAGCCTAGGTATTTTTCCCTTCAAAAATTCATCTTATTTTAGCCTACTTGTTAAAGCATGATGCCCAGGAAGTGATCCTTCATCTTCTTCAGCCTGCACAGACACAAACCTTTGTCTCCAGGCTCTTTGCCAATGTGTAGAAAGGAGTGCAAGGGTTTCAGGGCTAGGAAGAAAGCAAACAAGAAGGTTTGACTCTGCTGTCTGATGATTCACCTAGGAGGAGGAAAGTTCTGGGCTCTGATTCCTGTTTTCAGAGCTATCAATTAATTTTAAAGCAATCAGCAAGATAAAAATAATCTGTGAACCAGAATCCAGGAATTCCCACATCTCTCTCTGTCCAGCGACTATAGAAGCAAGCTGCTGCAAATTTAAAGCAATTTGTCTACCATACCATAATCCTATGGATTTTTTTCTTGATTTTGTGTCTCTGATATAATCCTGTTTTACAGCATGTAGTTTACTGATAGAGCTCATGCTTGAGCCTTTTGAGATATATGAATAGGAAACTCATCTCTCCCACTTCTTGAGCACGTGCTTACCCTATGAGATTATTTAACAAGCAATAACAATATGTCTTCTCCTAGACACCTGAGTATTTTCTTTGCTTTGAAAAAATGTTTTGAGTCAGAATTCTTTAGGGTTACAAACATAATTCTGACTTTGTAACCCTGATGTTTGTAACCCTAAAGAACAGCCTTATTTTCCCCCAGATCAATGATCATACTCTTAGTCTCAACAGAAGAACACTGAGGTCACTCGCAGAAGGGTCTCTTTTGTTCTGTAAGAGAGTTCTAAGCATTGTAGATACATAATAATTTGCGAGCTATTTATATAATGCTTGATGTGATTATTTCACAGAAAAGCAAACTACTTCCGAAGGACAGAAACCAGTGCAGTGTGGAACTTGGACAAAATATGCAGAAGGAGGCATCTTCACTTCTCCCAATTACCCCAACAAGTATCCTCCTGACAGAGAGTGCGTCTACATTATAGAAGGTGATCAGCCAAAGAATGTTTATATGCTATCAACTGTATATATGTATATAAAGTTTTATTTTATTATATGTGAAGAGTAGGTAAAGCCTGTATGATCATGATAAAGCCTTTCAAGACATGAAATTTAGAGAAGTGCAATCTCCACAATGTTTTCATTTTGGTTTGTTTTTTGTTGTTTTTTTTTTTTTGTAAAAAAATTAATTTTTTTTTAGAAAATACCAAGAGATACTATGAAATACTTGATTTATTTCCTGACATCACTCATAAATTAGTTCAGGTGGTAAATATGCATGAGTCACTTAGTAATAATCACAGTGTAATTTATTTCAGGATATTCAGAGAATGAATAGAACCTAAAATATTGTAACATGACAGAAGAAAGAATATTTTAAAATGAGCAAAAATGTGAACACAGGAAACAAAAGTGCTTTTGGCTTTCATATAGGTATTTTAAACGCACCGTAAGTGAATCAGAGATGATAAGCAAAGCTAGGCAAAGTACAGGAAAGAAATTCATACACAAAATATCCATTTAGTGAGTGTAAAAATTATTTTCCATCCAATTGTTAATGAGAAATGAAAATAAAACTAAAAAAAAACCCCAAACCAAACCAAACATTAATCCCAAACAACCGTTAGACACAGTTTTTATAGAGTACAATGTTGCAAGCATGGAGTAATGTAAGAAGGGCTAGGGCTGTATTACAAGCAAGTTACTTGGTTTCTTTTCATCAGTCTTAGCACAATGGATGCTGAAGGGTTTGTTGTAAAAATGAATCTGTGGAAAGTAATAGAGATTAGATACTGTCAGAGCTTAGTAGAAGAAAAGATGAATTGGGTACAGAATGGTAAGTCACTGGAACCAAGAAGATTCACTCATGAGTTGTGAATACATGCAGAATACAACACTGACACTTGTTCTACCCATGCTTGGTTGGACAGAATTATTAACTACCAATTATGGAGCCAGGAACTACAGAAATATTTGTTTTACTAAAGAAGCAGGTAGTACCAACAGAGATTTTTAAAGGTGTATAACTGAGTCAAATTGAATTAGCAGCTTAAGAACCCCAAAGAAGGCCCTTTTAGAGACCAGTCTGTCTTTCCAAATCTAGTGTTGAATTACTAAAAGAAATATGTTTAATGAAAACCTTCTGGGGAAATGATGGGTAGTAAATGTTATACATATTGCTTAGGAAAAACACCACAGCAAAATGACTAAAATCTCTGAATTCCACTTCAGTGCCAGGTAACCTGACTGAAGTCACCTCAGTAAAGAGGTGATTATAAATAACGGAATCAAACATGCCTTTAAAAAAAATTTATGCTTTCCAGTTTTGCCACTTGAGTCTGAAATTTAAGCTGATGTATGGTAAACATTTAAGTTCTTTCATAGTTTAGTAACCAATTTACAATAAATGCATAATTAAAAAAAAAAAAAAAAGTATATGTTCAATATGTACCACTTAGCATTATGTGTTTTGTTACAATTGTGTTGCTAGATCCAGATCATTTTGCATGTATTGACAAAATTATCTTTCTAACATCCCTGTGAGGCTAGGAAGAAGTAAGCCTATTTTATCTTCATGGATCTGAAACACAGAGATGTGTTTTATCATTAAGGAGTGTGGGGAAAAAAAAAAAAAAAAGACCATTTTTGTAAACTCTAGTCCAATATTTCAGGCCATAAGATGTTCCTCCTCTTAATAAGAAGGTGCCTGAAAGCCCTTTATTGTAAAGACCTTTATCTTTATTACAGCAATTAAGTACTTATAAAAAATATAGTTAATAAGCTAAAAGATGGAAAAATGAGTTGTTGAAATAACTTGCTTTAGAATAGCTCAAATTGGAAATGTCTAAGAACAATTGAAGGAGCAAAGTTTTAATCAGCTAATTTCTACAACAGAGATGAAATTCCACATTGATAAGTTTGGAGCAATATATAGTAAAACGAGTAATCCAAACTCAACAGACACCTTGTTATGTTTTATGGGAAGAATCAATCTGGCAAGAACTAGTTGCACATAATTTCTTATGACACTGATCTTTTTTGCTTCCTGTCCAGCCATAATCAAGTGTTCGGCTCGCAGCTGGGTATTTTAAAACTCATGATGATAGCAACTCTATCAGTATAAAATTTGATAAGAACCATGCATATTGCACAACATTCTCAGCTCTGATCTCCCCACATCTATTTCTATCTTCTAAAAAGACCAGGAATAGTCATGTCTGAAAAATGTCACAAAAATAAGCAGAGATGTAGTAAGATGTCTGATAATGATATTTTTTAAAGTGGCACTTTTCAAAAAAGGCGAAAGGAGAAACACTGAAGGACAATAAAAAATATTTTGTAATGACAGTTAATTATTTGTCCGTATTTATTCTTTTTATAGCATACAAAAATGGCAGAAAATTATAAAGAAGCCTTGCAAGTAAAAGTGTTTCCCCATATCTTTTATATTCTGTGGAATTAATGGGCATAAGATATTGAAGTTAAAGGATTGGAAAAAAAGGATTAATTATTTTACTAATAGCAATATCTTTGAGGTCAGATAATTACAGAGTGGATAGTCCTTGCTAATCCAGGACATAAATACCCATTCAGTCTTAGAGAAAGACAAAAACACTTCCATGTGCATCTTATTCCTGTATATATTACTGAGATTCCAACATGCTTCAAACAGCTTCTGGCTGCTGTTGAACAGCAAGTACCAAACTAGGGAGGCTATTGATATGATCCGTAATAGCATTCCCACATTGCTGTCTCCCCTTTGTATGTCTTAGAGGGTTCAGCCTACCAGGGCTGTACCTACCATACTGACAGCTATATGTACATGTGAGTTTAAATACATACGTGAATCATCAAGTTCCTTTCCGCCTGCTTGCTTCCATTCCTTCCTTTTTTCTGCTATCAAACACAATCTATGGTGAATTTGAATGGCATTCCTCAAACACAATTCCTACTGACTTTAGTGGACTTGGATGAGGACTCCAGCATGTAGTGTGTTGTAATAAAATTGAATTTCATCTCATGATACAATTTTTTACCCCACATTGTAGCTCATCTTAAATGCATACAAGCCTTTTATCATTTCAAAATTACTTTGGTGAAGTAAAGGAGCTGGCAAAAATTGCCATAATCATAGACAGAGTTTCTGAAAGAGAAGAGAATTTCTGACTGCAGAGGCTTCTATGCTAGCAGTCAAAGGCATGAGCAGATCAAACGGCTAGAAGTTTCTTTTTCTTTTTTTTTTTTTAATCTTTTATTTTATTTTAGTAGTAATGATTATTAGCTATTGGAACAACAAGGAATTTTAAAGTCCAGATTGGATGCCTTTCTAAAAGAAATCCTTTAGGTCATCCAGAAGTCATGGACTCAGTACAAAACTTATTATGCTATAGAGGAGCTTCTGGTGAATCCCATCTGCCTTTCAAAATGCATTGAGAATTTCTTCTTTCTTTTTTCTTTCTTTCAGTTCTATTTGGCATATAGAAAACATAGGATACTGCTGAGTGTGCATATTCAACTCCCTGTTGGGCCTGATTTCACCTTTGTTTTGCATATTCATGACTCTAACCTGGCAAAATTCACAGCTACCCAGAACAACTGCAGCAGTGGCAGCATTAGCCTTTGCCAGACTGCAAAAAAAAATTGGCATGTGTGCTCCAAAGGGAAATCTGCACAGGAGATTTTGTAGGAGCTTTTGTTCCTTTTCGTGTTGAAAATACTTGGGCAGTGGGGTACTCATGCTTCACACAATGTATCTGTAGTGGGTCTGGCTGAGCTGGTTTTCCACACAGCAGCAGTGTTTTGTGCTGGGAGCTAGAAGGGTGCTGATAACACACCCATGTTGTGACTACTGCTGAGCAGTGCTCACACAGCACCAAGGCTCTGCCCAACATTCACCCCTCCAGTGGGATGGGGTGGGCATGATCCTGGGAGGGGACACAACCAGGACAGCTGACCTGAACTGACCAAAGGGATATTCCATACCATATGATGTCAGCTCAGCTATAAAGCTAGGGAATGGGGGGGGTGGGGAGGGTTGGTTCCATTGTCCTCCAGAGCAACCACTACACATCTTGGAGCCCTGCTTCCCAGGGAGTGGCCAAAGATCACCTGCTGATGGGAAGTAGAGAATAAAACTTTGTTTTCCTTTGCTTCTGCACGCGGATTTGCTTGGCTTTTGCTTCTATTATTATTAAACTGCTTTTTGTTTCTCATATTATTTTCCTCCCCTTTCTTTTTGCTGTGCTGAGGAGGGAGAGGGGAAGAAAAGGGGGAGGTGATAGAGTGGCTTGGTGGGCACCTGGCACTCAGCCAAGGTTAACCCACCACAGTATCTTAAGAATTGGTTTGAAAATTCTGTAAGTGAAATACTTGTAAGATTTTATCCCTTCTGCAGTTTTTAATAATTAAATGCTTATTTATAAGTGTAGGAATGGACTAGAATTGCTAGAATTGGAAATATGAAATAAGACTTCTACTTTCTATACTTGTGGAGGTTTCGAGTTAGCTCTCTTGAATTTCTTCCATGTTCTCACTAAAGACTATTAAACCCTTTAATCCTACATATTTCACAGGTGTTAGAAAACGGTCGCATATTACCGTACGAAAAAATCTCTTTCCAAAGTCCTTTTGTATTTCACATTGATTTTTGTGTTCAAAAAGTTTTCATCAAAACAAGGAAAGAATCCTCTTTTAAAAGGAGGATGTAGATAGAATTTTTTATCAATAAAAGCTGGACAATCAGAAAGACCAAGGATCATTGAAAACTATTAGTACTATAGTAACTTGGATGAGGTAGGTGTTGAGTTCAATGTCTCATTTCCATGCAGTCTGGTAAACTGTAACAGATTTTTTGCTTAGTTACACAGACTTAGAGGCTGATCAGAATTAAAACCTTAATTGTGTGTGTTTTCTGCAACTGTTCTAGCACAAGTTGGAACCCAATGTCTTTTTTTTAATTGAATGTAAAATCTCAAGGCAGCACTTGTGTAAGATAATTAGATGAAAAATATGACAAGACATGCAAGCATTAAGTAGTCTTTCCATGGTATTAAACATTTTTGAAGAAAGATAATTGGAAGCTAAATATGGAAGATTTTTAAGATTTGAAGTAAAATTATTTTATGAGACAGCTTCAATACATAAATTAAAGTCCAAATGAAGGACTTGACCACAACTTTTCCTGACATTATAGCTACAGAAAAAGTGCTGAAGAAGTGAATGGGCTTTACTTGCAAATAAGAATACTGGAAATGACCACTCCACCCCTCCTTTTCTGATTAGATGGCCAATTCATTAGATTCCAATCCAGTCTGGAAGAATTACACATTCTGGGCTTTTTGTTTGTTTGGTTTGGGTTGGTTTTTTTTTATGTAGCTATACATACATTACTCTTAGTCATTATTCTGGACTTGCTCTCACTGATTTATCTCAGTTTTACTGTGGCCACATTTGCGCACACTTTATTGCAAAAGCCGTGGGACAAGATGTGTGTTTATACAATACCTGATTGGTTTAGCTTGCATTTGGCAAAGCAACTCTTTGCTAAAGCCAGACCAGAAGTCTGAAACAATATCTGTTTTGATAAAAGGAAGTTAAAGTTTGAATTGTGTGTTTTCATCTCTTATGGTCATTTTCAGGAAGATTTTAATTATTTTGTTTCTTAGATTATTGCAAACAAAACATTTAATCTTTAAATATCTACAAGAAGAAGCACCAAGGTGCATTTAAAAGGACACAATGAAAAGGTGCATGGAAGCATGCACAGTACTCCTTCCTTCCTTTGCCCAATCTTTTGTGATCACTACAGTCCCCAAAGCTAAGAAACACAAAGTGTCGCATCCCTTAGAAGAACTAGGAGAACAGACATTCTCCGCTGTGGACTAGCTTGCAGAGAAGCCTGGGACCCAGCCTTGAGGCTGATAGGAACAATCACATGTGTACAGATTAACTCCTTTCACCTTCCTAGTCAAAAGTAGATACAAACTGCTTGCTGTGAATGGTCTTTGACTGATGCGAACAACCACGTCATGGCTAGGAATGGGTTTTGGCAGTTCTGACTGGCATGGGCAAAATGATGCCAGAAGGTGATTTTAACATTAAGGAGTGTGAATGGTCAGTGATCCAGCCCCTAAACTCGTTCCACAGCCTTGTTTTATTTATATCCATACCAGTGGAGAAGTGGTGCTAATGAATAGTCAATGCTTCATTCTTACTGTGGAGCAGCTTCTGTGCATGGGAGCTTTGAGGGAAAGTAGAAACTCTTTCTTGAGCAATCTTTGAGCTGATGTGATTCTGATTCTCTAGGAATAACTGAGCTTCACTAGGAAAAGCCTCAGCTTGATTTTGTTGAAAAATAAGAACAGATAATAAACCATAGAAATATTCTGATCATAGAAATAGTTGGCGATGTGAGATTCAGAGAGTTACATGAGGTTGTGGAAATCATGCAGGTTTGTTTTTTTTCTCAGGCTGTGCTTTCACTGAGTCAATAGGTCTGATGCACAATTCTGTAGGCCTCATTCTCTTTTACACACAGACTCATTTTATATACATATATATAGAGAGAAGATAATTGGCTTTAGGCTGCCTTTTCAACACCAAAAATCATATCAAATGGCTGAGCTATAACTCAGGGTGGCCACATGCCCATTTTTATCATATGTTACATGAGTCTTGGGTTCAGAGAAGACCTGTTAAGGGCTTAACTGTGAGGCAGCACTTGTAATCCTCCTCTTGGTATGAAATAGAGTAGTGAGGGCCTAACACAGGAAGTGTATAGGGAACAAATGTGTCACATGAAAGGCATAAGTCATTTCTGAAGCAGGTATCTCTTTGTTGCTGTGGAAAGCAGAGCAGCCATACATTGTGGCATGATGCTGTCTGACACTAACAATACTAGCAGAATTCATCTTCATATCTAGCTTTCAACATTAAGACATTACAATAAGGCTTTAGATAGCTTAACAGCATAATATTTGAATAGTGAATATACAAGATTTTCAAGCCTTAATGAGCATTCTTAAGACTACCTAAAGCGTTGCCAGGATGGAGTTTCTGATATCTGACTCTGCAGTCTCTAGGTGAATGATGAGTAGTTTTCAAAAAATCTCCTTAAATGGAATGAGAGTATACAAAATATGATCTCAGGTTGAAAGATGCTGACTGCTCTCTTTTGCCCTAGTATTGCTTAGTTAGGTTTAAATCAATATTTGTTATAATTCAAAGGCAGAAACATCTGAATAAAATTTATCAATGATGTCTTCCAGTTATTCAGTCTTTTACTATAATCTAAAAGATCTACTTTGGTCTTACCTCACCAAGGGTAGCATTAATAAGATCTTCTTTACAGGCTTTATCATCTGATTTTAGTTTTGTACGTTTTTTTCATACTTTCAAAGTTGTTTCATTTCCATGGACTGTGAATTTTGTGCAGTTATAAAGTTTTACAGTTTGATTTCTCTATTGAATTTGTATGGGCACAAAGATCACAAATTTCCTGTAAACTGGTATAAATAACAACAAGGGAACAGTGAGTACTTCCCTAAATGTGAGTTCCTTCAAATATAGAACAGTAGATAAGGTTTCAATAAATATCCATCACCCAATTATATTAATATTGAAAGTAAAACTATTAAAATAAACTTTCTTCTCAAATAACATGTTTATTAACTTCTTCAATGCTTCTTACAAAATGAGGCTGTAATTATTTTCACGAAATAGTTGTAAATGGGATCTGGCTGTGTGTTCTTAAGCAAAGATCATAAGATTTATCTGACGTCTTATTATTTAGTTAATTTTAAGCAGTCTTCTTTCTCATGTGAGTAATGAGCTCATGACAAGCTTAAACTTAAAACATTACCAAATACATAAAAGATGTAGGTTCTGGTCACACTGATGTTTTTCCTGTTATTCCTGAGGAAAGAAATGGAAGGATACTGGCTGCTGGAGTGGCAGCAGTTTCAATATTAAGCTTATGCACTTGGAGTTTGATCTTGAATGTTTTTATGTGAAGAGAAAGGTAACTCAGGCAAAGCCCATAGCAATTTCCACCTCTTCTAATGTGTGTAAAGTGTAAGACATGATCCCACGAGAGGCACAGCAGGTAGTGACACAACAATTCTGTGTCTTAGCAGACAGCTTTGTCAGCAAAAGACCATATCACACCATGATCTAGACACCGAAGGCGTACATTATTTGCTATGAACAGGATTCAGTGCAGGAAGAGCACGCCTCAGGGATGCTGCATCTGTTAAAATCTGTAGACAAAACCATTTCTTTTTCTGCTTTTAAGAAAATACTATAGTCCAGCCAGTAACTATTTTGCATTATACAGGAGATGCCAGAGAATATTAGTTTTAGAGATCATTCTGGCTGTCACTGGCCTCAGTATCTATGAATAAAGAGGCTTTTAATGTCTGAGTGAGCACTATAAGTTTTCTTCAAGGTATTGAGTAGAATATTTTTTGCCTTTTAGTTGGACCTTAATTTTGCTCTATCCTTATCTAGTTTCTTAACCGAGAATTCACTATGCTTGTCCTGATATTTCAAATGAGATGATAAGTAATGCTGAGTGTAAACAATTAACACTCAAGCTTTGTCATTGACTACAATACATAAAGGAACAGAATTTGTCCTTCTTACTATAGCAGAGTTCTGATCAGTTTTTATTTCGCCTTTATGAACATTAAGTAAAAAAGTATTCGTATCAACATCCCTCCCCCTAAATTTAAGAAAACACTGGTTTTCCAGATGCATAATTTTCTTAGAAAGATTTTGTGTTTGAATCGATTGTTCCTAAGCTATATTTTGCTTTATATCATAGATATCTCTCTCGGTTTGACTAAGAACTGCTGTCATGAGCACTTTTTTAAAGGGCAAGTATAGACAAGAAAGCTGATGGTGTAAAATATATAAAAATATAGATGTACTAATTTTCAAACAAGTTTTTAAGGAAAAAACCCCAACTTGTCAATAAAATGGATATAGTTTATTTCCTGTATTTTTGTTTTAGGTTTGAAGGTACTTGGTTTAGAAAATAATAAGATAATTTTCTTTTCATCTCTAGCTGCCCCTAGACAATGCATTGAACTACACTTTGATGAAAAATATTCCATAGAGCCTTCTTGGGAGTGTAAATTTGACCATATTGAAGTACGAGATGGACCTTTTGGCTTTTCCCCAATGATTGGACGTTTCTGTGGACAGCAAAATCCACCTATGATAAAATCCAGTGGCAGATTCCTATGGATTAAATTTTTTGCCGATGGTGAACTGGAATCTATTGGGTTTTCTGCTCGATATAATTTTACACCTGGTGAGTACAAATTATCACACTTTTTAATAGAAAAATCTTGTCATAGTGACTTTATTAATGATGTATAATTCTGCTGTTGAATGATATCTTTAACTGGGACTGTGTTTATTATCAAGGAAAATATTATCAGATAGGAAAATGATAGAAGGTGTATATATCTTTTTCATTAAAAGTAAGGCTTATTCAGGAAATAATTTTTCAATAGTTTTGTCCCAGATGCATGTATTCAGACTTCACAGTTTTTAAAGGAATTGTTGTCTAGCAAATCCTGTTATAGAAAATAATTCCAAGTGTTTCATGGGAAGCTATGTGTTTTATGCTTGATTGTTGCATTGAACAATTTTTCTTTCGAAATGATGATTGATAAAGTGTTCTAATTTAAAAATGCAATTATCTTGGAAAATTCCATCTTTTCTTTTCCACTTCACCAATCATTTTCCCAACTGAGGAGTGGAATAGTTCTCCCTTTTCAATAAAGCAAACTGTTACAAGTATTGCCAGAAGTATAAGGTTCAAATAGTAAAAAAGTATTAAATGTTTTTATAAAAAATATATAAATCTTAATTGTAATGCACAATTTTTCCTTGCCACTTCTTAAAATTAATTCATTAAAGTAAAACAAAGTTCATAGTCATACTTTCCATTAATTCCCCACCTCCCCCCACTTATTAACAAAAGATTGCTGATTTGAAATTTCATTTTTGGCTGCAGCTACACTATACTGCTACTGCACTGCTGGATTTGACGTAGTTCTGTACCTTCTTATGTATTGAGTGATGAGTCATACCTTAATATAGCTTACTCCAAAGCACTGTAATTATTATGTAATTTTGTCAATTAAGTCACTATTGTTTAATCTAAATTGTTGTATTAAGTGGAACAATATTCTCTAGAACACCTTCTAAAATTAACAGGCCCCAAATTCTGCTTGCTTAATTATTCCAGTAGCATCATAGAAGATAGCAGGACTACTTGAATGTTCCTCTATCTGGTTTTCTTTCCCTAATGCAAGGAGAGAGTTATAAAATTATCCAGCTTAGTTCAATTTTATTTCAAGTCAAAGATACTGTCTTCTATGGATAAACTTATTTGGAAGATTCAACCGAACCCAGAATTTCTGTAGTGAATAACCTGATATATACCTATTGTAACTGCAAAGACAATGGACAAAGTTTCACTATATCCACACATACTTGTCACTGAAAAGTGAGTGGCATTTATATTTCTCATTTACCATGGCTCTGTGGGTTTTTGCCATTTCCCTCCCCACCTCCACCAAAAATTATTTGGTTTAGATTTCATGTCCTTCTTGTTTCAATGGGTTATGCATTATGATTGAAAAGAAGCTCATAGCACAATCTGCAGCTTATTCTGTCTAAAAGACTTTGAAGTGAAAAACAATTTTATGGACCATGTTTTATCCTTGTGCCTTTTCTACTGATGTAAGGTGGATTTCTATGCAGAGATCAATGTTGTTAACTTGCTATAGCAGCATAAATTATTCCAGACTTCAGATGGAATAGCTATGTCTCTTTTATTTTTCCTTTTTTTTTTTCTTTTTCTTTTTTCTTTTTTTTTTTGTTTTTCATTCCTTCCATAGATTTCAATAGGAAGCTCTGCAAATGATAGAATGGTTCTAGGAATATTGGCTAAAATCAGAATGTGATTAATCTGACAAGTGCAAAACAGCACTGCTGCCTCTTGAGTCACCAGTAACAGGAATCAGCTCTCATTCCACCTGATTATTCGACCAGTCCTTTATTATGTAGACATGGATATAAGGCTTGACATTTTGAGATCTTTTGTCCAAATGTGTGCAGTGGGAGGGGTCACTATCAACTCATCAAAAACAGTGATGGCTTTCAAGAGTGTATAAAAGTGTAGCATAGTGAGGAATTGCCCTCCAGAAATTATCACCTAAACCATCTAGATCCATCTTGGGTAGTGACAACTGCTGAAATTAAACTATGAAATGAGGAGAGGTGAGAAGAAAATTTTCTTCTAGCCTCTCTTTAAGGAACATCAAGAAAATGAACCAAAGCAGAGACTCATTTGAAAAATATTGATGTCTAGAGCAGTTGAACACTCAAGGGAGATGCAGTTTGGTGTGGCCACCTCACTGGGCTCATGCAGCACTCTCTACCTAAAGGCAGCCCACATAGATGGTATCCCAGTCACAAGTGCAAGAGAGCTATTTCTTTAGTACCAGCAATGTTTCATGTTCCCCACCTGCGTGGTCCCCACCCACCCCTGAAATGTTCCTCAGCTGCTACTCTTGCATTAAAGATCATAATGGAGGCTCTGGTTTGTTGATAAAGGCAAGAAATGTGATGTTCAATGTGTGGGGGTGTGGCAAGATTTCAAAAAAACTAAGTAAATTTAACTAAATTGAAGCTGCAACCATTTATTATTTGAATGGTACCTAGAGAAGCAGGGAAATAAATTATTTAGTATTTCTCCAGGGTGTACAAAACCAGCTAACTGGATGAAGTTGAAGAAAGAGATCAATTAGGGTATCAGGAAAAATGTGCCAATGAAGATCTACTAGTCTGTGTAAAAGGAAAGAGCCCTGTCACCTGAGGCATTTAAAAAATAGTTTGGACTAAGCCCTTAAAAGGAAATTATCTAGAACAATACTAAGGAATAGAGTATATTTTGCAATTACTAGAACTTTTCTGTTTAATTATTTCTTTAATTGGTTGGTATTGAAATGGTTGGAACTCTGTCCACCAATGCAAAAGTCTGGTGGAGTTTCAACAGTCTCTTAACAGTCTGGGATTTCAGGCATCTTGAAATGAACATAATTATCTTGCCATAAATTATGTTCCACTTCTCAGCATTCTAAAAGGTGAGATGTAGCAGAAGAAAAAACTTTAATGATAAATCCAAGGCTACACCAACACACACACAGTGAGTGGTATAAGTACTGAAAATTTTGCAAAAAAGTTCCTCATTAAAAGGATAATTTAGGCTTTTATTTTTGTGATTTTATAAATTATAGGTTTAAGCAAGATATGATTGAATGAGGCTGCATGTGTGATATAAAGATTGACTATGTTAAAAGTAAACAGTCTGGGCTAAGGAAATAAGTTGGTTTTTTTCTTTTATATTATTAAAGTTGAATACTGGTAATATCCAGATGCAATTTAGATGTAACTTTTCAGTCATTTTGTATACATGAGAGTTTATAAGAAAAATAAAGATATTTACTCTTTATATACTATTTAAATTTTAATTTTTACTGTTAAATGCTGATTAATTGTGATAATTTTGAGATGGAACTATCCAAACCTATGAAACTTTCACAAATTTATACAAACACCTTAGGTTGGTTTTTTTGTGGTGTTTTTTTTTTTTTTTTTTTTTGCAAATCTGATATAGAAAGGAAATAATATATCAGACTACAATATTTTCAGGCTGCTCTAGTTCATTTTGATTGGCTATGGAAAGGCACATGAGATGAGTCACGTGATAATTCTTTCTTGCTCTTGTTTTGTCATTCTGTGGGCAACAGAAAGGACTACACATGAATTTTTATTTTGCGTCTTTGGACTCAATCTGTTAGCCTCATTTTTCCTAAAAAGTTATTTCTCAAGAGCATTTTCTGAAATGGTGTTGAATCAATGTTTTGTGTAGAAAAAAAAATCCAATATTACTTCAAGGAGACTTATTCTTGACAACTGTTCTTTAAAATGAGTCAAATTTTTTAGTGTAGATAAGGATTCAGACGGAGGGTATGTTTATTTGAGCTTTCTTACTTAGCTAACATAATCAGATTTATGTTTATCCTGGTCCCTAATTTTGCAGGACAGTGGCTTAAGATAGCACATTACTTTCAATTCCTTCACTTAGTCGAAGCCATCTGTGTTTTTATTTAGCCTCGTTAATATAGAGGTCAGTCAGTAATGTTTTTTGTTCAATTGCCTGATAATGGAAAAAGAGGAAAAGCTTTATACTATTATGTACTAAAAAGTGAGTTGTGAAATACTGCCTAATCAGAATAACAGTGCTTTTACATCCCATTGCAGTGGCACAAGTAGCCGTAGAATGTCAGAATAATGTCATCTGTCATGAGGAAAAAAAATGAACAACCCAGATCATTCCTGATTGGAAGATTTCTATATTTTAAGACTGATAAAAAATTTAATGTGAATTTATTAAATTCAATCACAGTTCTAAAGAACTTAGATAAGAAATTGTCAAATCATTTTGCCATCTAATGTCCATTGTCAAATCATTTTGCCATCTAATGTCCCTGTCCTGCCTTGTGTGTATTTAAGGAAAGGGTATTTCACAGGCATCTGGGACAGATGAATACTTGTGGGAGCTTGCTTACTTGCTTTTATTGATTTGTTAATTTATTTTCCTGCTCTCTTATGAGCTTGCCTCTAAGTTAACATCTGCAGTGACAACAACTTTTAACCAATTGTTAACCCAGTTGAGATTTTTGAGAAACAATAAGAAAAATCTGAGAGCCATGCAACTTTGAATAGGTCAATCCTTCTCCTTTGGGGTCAGAGTTGGTTTGAAGTGGTGAGAAATTACTGGTGAATTTGTTTTATTTATTGAGGCTTCTAGCACTTAGCACTTCAAATTGTCATAAGCAGTGTCCTTGAGTTATGAACCCTTAGTGTGTTCATACAAGTGTGAAACAATCAGGCACTTCATTGTTGTTTACAGTGTATTAGGGCATCTGGTCTCGAGAATGAGAAATAATTTCGCTGTAACATCTAGGATGATACATTTTCACATTACATTGGAAGTCATGACCAGCTACATAAATATAGTCTTTTCAAGAGAATTTGATATGTGTTGTGCTGTTCTATAGATTCCATTAACTTACAAGAACTGTAGAATTAGGCCCAGAGTATTTCAGTACCATAAATGTGAGAATGTAATGGGATAATGCGTTTATTTTAAATTTCAAATGAAAAATAAATCCTTATGTGGAGCAAAGGAGATGAGTATCTAAAAGATCTCATGGGATTCTCAGGTCCCATATTACCTCTTGTTATCACATATTTTTCTTTCTACAACACCCTAAAGGCAACTACAGAACTTCCTGATTTAGAAATCCCTGCATGCTGGGAGTAGTATGTTACAAAACAGAAAGAAGTTGAACACTTAATTTCCTATCCTGTTGAGCTTTGATGTAAAAAGTAACAGCAACAGAAATATAAGATGCAGTTTTAAATATTCTAACATCGGATGAAAGAGAAAATCCAGGAGCTGCATCAACTAGCTATATTAAAGTTGCATTTGTATTGACTGTGTATGAGTATTGCAGTGAAGGGTCTTTCCAAGTGTTGTCTCTCACACCGAGACTGCAAGCAGCAAGTTTCCAAGTCATGTCATAAAAATTGAAGTTCATATCCCTCTATTGATAGCTCTTAAAAGGCTTTCAGTGTTGATTTTATTTGGGTATTTTCTGCTTCAGCCATTGTTATGGAAGACCTATTCCACAATCTAAATTATTAGGAATGTTCTTCCGGTTTCTTACCTAGAATTATTCATAGCCAGCTTATGCCTTTTCCATCTTATACCAACATTACTTATTAGCTTTGAAACTCTTTTCTCACCAGGACTATATGCCACTGTATCATGAGCTTAGAGATGGCAGTCATCTTTTTTTTAAGATGCCAGTTTGCTTGTCTACAGAAGCCAAATCCTTGTACTGTCTTTTTATGCCACTGGCTCCTTGTTACCCCTGCCATCAGTACTACCCCTCCTCTCTCCAATAATCTTTTATCTGTATCTCCTCCACAACAAGTTGAACACAGACTTATAGAGGAGTTTTACTGGGATATTGTACTGCAATACAGGTACAAATAATTATTTTCTGCCTCCACAGGAAATATCTTTCTTGGTATGTGGGTGATCTCAACAATAAAGGTGATTATGGTGTTGCATTGCTAAATATTATTTACAGAGCAACCACATTTCTCTGATAAAAAGTCTGTCTTTTTGGAAGCAACTGGGAAGAACCTCTAACGAGCTTAGATGTGCATTCAAAAATAACACTAGAAAACCAACATTTTTAGATTAAGCTGCATTTTTAGAAGACCATTGTCATCATTCTCAGAATAGTTTATATTATTACTTTTTATAGAAAAATTAAAACTAAATCTTAGAGTCAGAAAAATTAAAACTAAATCCTATAGGCAGGAGAGGTTTTTCCTTAAATATGGTCCTTTCCTTATGCTTAGTCCCCTAAGGATACACTTTGACTTTATGCAAATAGTAAATGGAGTTAGTTTAGTCATAGGTCTGATATAGAATGATTACCCTTTGCTTTAAACACTTGCAAAATGTGGAAATAACCAGTGAGCCTTGGGCATTTATTTTCCCTATTAATTCTTGATTTCTCTGTAATATTTATGAAGCATTTGGAAATGGCAGGGAAGATAATATGGAATTTGTACTGAACAGAAGCCTGGGTAGTCATCTTCCACAGGTGCTTGGAAACAACTTGTTTACAATGAGAATTTTCACTACTAATATGCATTTTCATAATAGCACCTCTAAAACCTGTTGTTAAGTATCTTATTTAATAATTCTCATTCAAATATTTTAACACCTATTTCTTTAAGGGAAAAATGAGAAACTTCATGCCTCAAATGTTTTGAGTAGGGAGTTTTTGAATACTCTTCAAAATTGTTCCTGATCATCTGACTTCCTTACCTGGCAAATTTTCTAATAGCTCTTACTGGGATGCTTTCCTGGCCGACTGTGTTGTGGCCTTATCCTGGCAACTCTGTTGTCTGTAATAGTTTCTCTTAGTGACCTTGGCAATGTGGATGTCTGCAGAGATTCTGCTGACATTGGAAAAACTCTTTTTCTTTACTTATTCATTCCTTCAGCTGTTGAGTTTTCATCTTTATGTATTGTATCTACAGGTTTCTCAGGTGTTAGGGGTATAGCCAATAAATCTTGACAATTGCCTCAGTGTTTTTGTCTAATCACTATGACTGTGGCCCTTCTGTTAAGCAGACAAACTATTTTTTATTCTAGTCACAGAGTTGCAAGTGGTCTGTTTCTTTAGCTGTGTGTATAGAAAATGATGCTTCTGTGTTAGAAACAAACCCATGTTTATATCACTTGTTTTCAGTCACCCATATTTGTTAATTAGATATTTACATAGGTTCAGGTAACTGTGATTGTTGGTTTTTTTGTTATCCTCTGTTTCTTTAATGAAGTATTTCTCAATTCTAGCAGAGATAAGTAAGGATCTTTACTGACATATTTAACTTTCGTTAACAGATTTGCTCACTTTTTGCACAGTACTTCTAACTAATTGGCCTTAAAGAAATGCACATAAACCCTTGTTAGAAAGCTCCCAGTCCTCTGTAACTAATAAAAAGAGTTCTTGCCAATAATTAGTAGCTCTGATTCTGCACACTGTAGTCTCTGAAAAAGCCCATCATGTTTTTGTTTCTAGAATTGAATTTTTTCAAGCATGCAATGGTTAGTAAATCAGTAAATGTGTCAAATTCAAAATACACCCTCTCTCAGCTTTTGTTGTGTATACTCACCAACTGCTTAACATTGGTTCATTTTCTGAGTGTAGTATTTACATTTTTTTGTAAAGAGGTCAATCCAGAGAGTCTCTTTTGCTTACTAATACTGAGGTGAATATTATTGAACATTGCTTTGTATGTTTGCAGTTCTAGTAGGTGTATGTTGTCACTTTAAAATATATATTTTGTGATACTGCTGACTATGATCAATGTTGATTTGTTTACTGTCTGTTGAGAAATACGGACTATGTAATTCTTTCATCTCAGATAGCATGTCTGAGATTCTTTGGTGCTCATGTCCAAAAGTAGGATTGCACTTCCCTAAACTTTGATAGAAATTTTGACCTAACTATTTTGTAAATAAATATTTGGCTGGCCCATTAGAGTATCTGTGCCTTTGGTCTGTCTTTTCTTTCTCTCTTGTTATGTGATACTAAACAGCTTACAATCTTTAATATCATACTGCTCTCATTGGGTAGAGAAATACTATGATTAAGAGTCCTTTCCATGTGAGGAATAGAAATACAAAGATTTCTGTGAGAGGTAGATGTCATTTGTATGGCTAATTCTAGCCAATGTATGCATTGCTAACAGGAATCTGGTGGAAAACTAAGAGCTTGAATCAAGCCTCTGAACATCCAGACTTTGTCTGATTTTTTTTTTTCCCTTTCTCTACTGCAATTTCTCTCTGTATAATTATAACCTAGTTCAATCTATGGACGAGCTCTTTTTACCATATGTATCTTTATACGTACACTAAGTGCAGCAACCCCATGCAAAGGTATAGACTTAGGGAGGAGTGGCTGGAAAGCTTCTCGTCAGAAAGGGACCTGGGGATGTTGATTGACAGCCATCTGAATATGAGCCAGAAGTGTGCCCAGGTGGCCAGAAAGGCCAATGGCATCCTGGCTTGTATTAGGAATAGTGTGGTCAGCAGGACTAGAGAAATGATTGTCCCACTGTACTGGGCACTGGTGAGGCCGCATCTTGAGTACTGTGTTCAGTTTTGGGCACCACAGTACAAGAGGGACATTGAGGTTCTGGAGAGGGTACAGAGGAGGGCAACCAAGCTAGTAAAGGGTCTTGAGGATAGGCCTTATGAAGAACGGCTGAGGGAGTTGGGGTTGTTTAGTCTGAGGAAGAGGAGGCTGAGGGGTGACCTTATTGCTCTTTATAACTACCTGAAAGGGGGTTGTAGGGAGGCGGGTGCTGACCTCTTCTTACATGCCACAACTGACAGGACAAGAGGGAATGGTTTTAAGTTGCTTCAGGGGAGGTTTAGGTTAAACATTAGGAAGAACTTCTACACTGAAAGGATTGTCAAGGACTGGAACAGGCTGCCCAGGGAGGTGGTTGAGTCACTGACCCTGGATGTGTTCAAAAGCTGTCTAGATGAGGTGCTCAGGGGTGCTCAGGGCTATGGTGTAGAAGAGGTCTGGTAGACATAGACAATGGTTGGACCTGATGATCTTGAAGGTCCCTTCCAACCACAGAGATTCCATGATTCTGTGAGTTGTGAACAAACCTCATCTCAGTAAGGTTAACAGGTGTTATATATACAATAAATGCAGGTATGTTATCCTAAAAAGGTTCATGATAATTTAAGGAAGTGACAAGTTGAATTTTTAAGTCCAGTCTTAAAAGAATCTGAAGTTTTAAATACGAAAATCTATAATGAAGAGGTATATAATGGTAATAACATGTTCATGCAAGAGTCACTTGTTTATTGTGAGTGTTGTTTAAGACTTGTGAATGTTGAGTAGATTAAAGGGGTTTTTTCCTTATTGCTACATAGTGTGAATTAACATGATATTTCTTTAAAATCTCATAAATAGCATCTTCTTCTGGTCAACAGGGTAGGGTTGACAAAAAGTTCAGCCACAAAATACAGTTTGAGAATATGCTAGCCTCCTGTGGTCTCTTTCTGTAATTTCAAATAATGGAATTTACCCTGTATCTTATAGTTGTTTTATCAGTTAATTTTGAAATAAAAAGCAAATTGTCACATAATTTTAATTCCTGCAAATCTTTGAAATCATCTTTACATGCAGAATGCCACTCTCACAGCTAAAGTTTTTTTCTTTCATTTGGGAAAGCCAGTAAGTCATTTTTGTTCAATTTGTGTTCCATATGTAGATATTTTCAATTTTTTTCACATTTTTTATCCCAGCAAGTCCAAATGCTAGGTATTTTTATTTTTTTCACTGTAAAACCTGTTCATTTCACTAAGGCCCTTGGGCCAAATAGTAATAACAGCTATTATAGTTTAACACTGTAATCCATCAAAAATTTCTGAAATTACTTTCTGATATGTGCAAGTATAATTAAAAACAAACTATTTGCTTAAGCTTACTACACTCAAATGCTGCACTGACAAGTCACTAAATCTAGTCCCAGTTTAGCCAAGAATTTCAGGAAGCCTACATTTAAGTATTTGTTTAAATCTGGGCAACATCTAGGCTTGCGTACTTACTTAAAGGTAAGTCTGTTTAAATACTGCCCTCTACTTTTCATTTATTGACCATATGTCAAATGACCAGAAGTCAAAATGCTTAAATATTTGTTAATTTTTGAGAACTGAACTACTTTTCCTTCAACTCTTTTCATGGATTAAAACCTAGTTTACTAACCTTACGCTAGTTATGTGGTAGATATATATCAATTCAGTGTTTTTCTGTTTAATCAATATCACACTAACATAGCATTAAGTAGGCTCAACTTCCAGTTTTCATATGTTTTCATATTCTGTTGCAGTAAGTTGAGGTTTTGTTGGAGTTAGAATGACATGATTAGTGATTTGTCTGTCCTCCTGTGCTATTCTTCTTCTAGATATCCTTGTCCCTAACAAAATGACCTCAGAATAATCTAAAATGAAATTATTTTCTGTATGTAAAAATTTTCTTCAACTATGCTTAGAATAGAATTCATTCAGAAAAGTTTTTTGGTCTGAGTCAGTTTGTCAGTCAGATTTACAAGCTGTAAAACAAAGTGATACTAGTTGTGCAAACATTTACAATAAGTTTGGATTCTACTTCTTGGATTTTAAATTTTAAACACAAAATAAAGTTTTCAGTAGATTTTTACTGTGTTCACACTACTTAAACTTGTGGTAGAGCATCAATTGCCAAATGGGCTTTTTAAAATAAAAATGGAGCAGTACTTAAGGATTTTTTTTTTAAATAAACAATTGTTTATTGATAGGAACAGAGGTCTGTGATTTATTTTTTGTTGTTGTTATAATGTGTTCTTTTCTCTAAAATTGAAAGTTAAGCTCCCAGAAAAAATCTCCACAAATAAGACGTACCTAGGAAAGCAAACTGACCTTCAGCGTTTTGTTCTTTCTGCAAAATCTCATTTCCTCACTCTAGCTGATTTTGGAATTCAGTAGAAGTCAGGACCAAGGAGTAGTTCCTTTTATCGTGCGCCTTTCCAATAATAAAGAAACTCAGATCTCTTGAGCCTGAGCTAGCTCAGCTGTAGATGTTTCAAAGAATGGTGTCTGTCTCCCATGCTGTATGTTGTTGATAGCTATGACTATTTATTGCTAGTTTATTTACTCTTTACTCATTCATTTCAATGCTCTCTACAACTATCTGAATGTAAGTCATAAGGAGGTGGATATTGGTCTCCTCTCACAAGCTGCAGCTGATGGGACGAGAGGAAAAGGCATTGAGTTACACCAGGGGAGGGTTAGGTTAGACGTTAGGAAAAACACCAAAAGTATTATCAAGGGCTGGAACAGTCTGCCCAGGGAAGTGGTTGAATCACCATCCCAGGTTATATTTAAAAGCTGTTTAGATAGGGTGCTCAAGGATATGGTGTAGAAGTGGCCTGGTAGAGGTAGATAAAGGTTGGACTTGATGATCTTAAAGGTCCTTTCCAGCCATAACAATTCTGTGATTTTGTGGTTTATTCAGCAATCTGCAGACATTTAAAAGTTCCTACATTCTCTGTTCAGTTATTTTCTCAATTCATTTAGGACCAAGCATAAAGACATTTAGATTGTCGGATGTCAGTTGAAATAAACAGTCATTTAAGCAAAATAACTGGATTTAGGAAGATTCAAATTTAGGAAGCTTACTTTCTTTGTGGACCTTGCACTTCATTATCTTTCAATTACATTTTTCATATTTGAATTGTCTGCCTTTTTTTCCCCCTTCAGTTAAAAAAAAGCCAGCAAACCACTAAAAAACCCCTATGTTTTTTTTTGCTAGAAATTGCATACTATTAATAAAAAGTGTGATATTTTAATTTTTACTACTATAAGGAAATATTTAAAACTACTTTCAAAACTTGCATTTATAATTACTGAATGAAGACTATAGGATTGCTTAACCCCTCTTGTCTTCCTAAACTTTTAATTTTTTTTTCCCCACAGTGGTTTCACTGCAGTCCAGTGTTTAACTAGTATAACCTGATGCATAAAAGCATTACCTACAACTCCATACAATACAGAAAAGATTTCAACTAACCAGATCAAATTCCTCTCTGGCTTAGCAATAAGACTTCTGTTCATACCTATGAAGCTGGATGCATGGTAAGGCAGATTGGGTTTAGTCTGCCATGATATATCCAACCTGGTTTAAGAGTGCTTTGAAATCATATGGACATATAGTTTAATTAGGAAACTTTCATTAAAAATATGCTAGTCATTCATAATCAAATAAGGTAATATTACTGTTAGCAAAATTACTTCTGCCCTTAGAGAGCAATTTTCAAGATAGACATTTTCTGTTTCTTACTAAAAATGCATCGTATAATAAATACCACAAACATTCAAGTACACATATCTTTAGTAATTGAGAGATCCAGTGTCCTCAGATTATTCTTGCTCTGAAGACTCTTCTCAATTATGTCAAATGTAAATTGTTTACATGACCACAGCATAGTCTGCAATCCACGAGGTGAATGAGTATCTGACATTAGTGTTTCCTCAAATAGATTTGTACAGGCGAATTTAACTTCAGTGAGAAAAGATGTTTTGGTCTGTACCACACAGTCTAAAATGAACTTCTGATTTATTTTTTTTTTCAATGTTTGTGGTAATGGAATCTACCAAATAATTGAGAATGCCACTGAAAGGAATAAATTCATTGTAAAATTGTTAAAATAAGTAAGCAAATGCTTTTGATCAACATTTAAAAAATATTACTTCAGAGATCATAAGACACTTAGAGATGCAGAAAGTTTATTTGAATACTTTGATGTCAAAAGACTAAATCTAATATGCAGCAATTTTTGTTAAGAAAGATTGCTGAGTCATGAGTAAGATGATGAGAGCAGAATTGCCAAATATTTTCTGAGAAATCAGATTCAAATAAACCGATGTCTGTGGCACATCCATTATTAAAAATTTGTACTAGCATGACAGAAGCAGGCAGCGTGAAATGTGTTATTCTAGTCACATCTTAGTCCCCTAGATGACACTGAGAAGCCAGAAGATGTTGTGTAACAGGACTTAGAAACATCATTTGCCAGATGTTATCTGATAGTTGAAGCTCAAGAGACAATGTTATCAAATCTGCTGGTTGCAGTATGTGGGTTAATAAAAGATTGTATGATACCACTTCTTGTTTACTTTCCTTTCTTTTCATTCCTGTAGCTCATTTCTCAACTCCATGTGAAATTTAATATTAAAAGAGGATGCAGAAAATTATTATTTAAAATATTTTATTCTTTAATGCTGATTTCATTATGTGGATTAGACAGCTGGTTATTAACTACTATTAACTACAAAGTCCATACTGAAGTTACATAAAAGAAGTTCATAAGGTTTTTCTTCTTTTTCATAGTTTGTTTAGCTTTTTGTGCTGTTGGTTGGTGCTTTTTTGGTTGTTGGTTGGTTGGCTTGTTTGTGGGGGGTTTTTAATGGTTTTTTTTTGCTTGTTTGTTTGTTTGTTTTCTAATGAAATGCCTCCTGGCTTAGTAGTTTAAACATCTGATTTGGGTAATTTGAATCTCTGTAATTGTATGTGCTCTCCCCACAAGAATAATTAATATAGTTGTTTGTATTCCAGAATATTGCATATCAGTGATATTCCAATATACATCAATGATTTACCAAGTACTTTTAAATTAAAGGTTTTACTTATATTTGACTATTTTTATCACAAGAGCTTTAAATGACTCTTTCAGATCAAGCTAGAAAAAATCCTGCTCTTTGGCAGTCAAAAACTTGATCTGGTCAAAAGAAATTTAATTATTGTCTGCTTGTTGGATAAGTAGTTGACCCACACTTAAAAATCCCGAGTGCTTTAACTGACCATTATTTTTAACATGCTGCTGCTGAAAGTGAAAACTGTCCTGATACCTCATTTCTTCTAAATATTGTCATATCAGCAGAATAATTGGACAATCTCTGATCAGTACCCATTTTGCAGTTCTTTTCCTAGTCTCTTCAGCCATTTAATGGCAATATTAGCTATTGTATGAAGTAAACATAAGGACTGACTTATAAACACTGTCTTTGCAAAGTGAGATTCAATGAATCACAATAGCTTTTTCATGGTTAATGTGATGCAAAAGACCAGTTTTCATTCTCTATATAAGGCTGAGTCAGTCAATCAGTGGAGCACTCAATAAATCAGTTGATAAATTCAGCTCAGATTGTTGGCCTAAACTTTCTTCCATTAGAATCAATATTAAACCTGTTGAGTAAATCCAGTGGAAAACAAATTGTTCCTTCACACTGTTAGCTTTGGAAGAGAGCAGAAAAAAACTGCAAATACATTAAACTTTACGGAAACTACAGTTTTTAAATCTAGACTCCCAAGGTATGATAATAAAAAGAAAAATTTACTAATCTATACTGAATATAATAATTGCTTAGGTATAGCTGGATCTGGAGTTCCTAGTGTGAGGAAGTCAGCAGTAACTGGGTTTTTATAGACTCTATTCAAACTACAGATTACAGATTTCCGGTTATCGATTGACCCATTTCTTTGCTGATGTTCATGACAAACCATTTTGAGAATTGGTTAGTGAACACAGATCATGTGACATAAATGATACTCCAAGAGGACTGAGGATCTATTAGAAGGATCTTCTTGTTGAAAGAAAAGTTTAAAAGGTTGAAGCCAATACCCTTTTATTTAGAATTTGTCATCTTGTTGATTTTTTTCATGGGGGCATAGAGCAAAACGTGTCTTACTGTTACTGAGAAGCAAAAATATTTATTCATTATTTTAAGTGGAAATCATTTGGGGCTAGGTTTGGTATAAATTATGTTTGGTTTAGTCCAATACGTAGTAAAGCATACAGTAGGGCTTTCCTAGTCAAAATCATAAAAGTCACAGCTGACCTAGTGTCTTGTTTCTAACAGATTATGTCTATGCTACACCAGTATTATCAATCAATCGTGGTTTGGACTGTTGTCTGCCACTATTAATTGCATAAAACAGGAGAAAAATTATATATTTGAACAAAAGTGAATGTCACTTTCATGAAGCCGTAACCAACATGAAGCAGATGAACTGTAAAGACAAAAAACTAGCTGTAAAGCCTTACTTAACAAAAAATTTATCAAAATATTTTCCTCCCATAATCTCAGAAGAAGTTAAATTTTGTAATACTGGAAAGAGTGGAGGAGTTTTTGCTCCTGTCTCATATATAATTTATATCATATAAATATTGGAATGTTATCTTATATAGTAAAATGTAAAATTCATAAATTAGTGGGTGATTTAAGTAGGAATTTACAGTTTAACACAGTTATCTCCTTTCTGACAATTGCACTATACTGAAACTCTTCCTCAGAGAAAACTGCTACCCTATGTTGTTAAAAAGATGAAGAAACAAAAGAAAGTGCAAAAATATCTCCAGGGAAGCTCCACAATGTATTCTGTAGCTAAAGGTGGTGAAAACCTGTCTTCTCATTCTGTAGATAGGACTTTGTGCATTTGGGAAAACTACTGAGGTTGACAGCTCAGTGCTCCCTGCAAGGACAATTTCTAGGCAGACAACCTCCTAAAAGTAGCAGAATGAGAAGGAAAGCTCTGTTGTCACAGAAAGGTATGCTAAAAAAGGTATGTTATGGATGCTAGAAGGACAGGACAAAAGACTTATTCTTCCCACAGTTGTTTCAAGGATTTGGTGTTTATGCCTTCCTCAACAACCCATTGAGTTATGTGGCTTTTAGAGTTCATCTTCTTGCTCACTGAAAGTGTCTGTGGTTGGCACATATAGAATCATAGAATGGTTTGAGTTGGAAGGGACCTTAAAGGTCATCTAGTTCCAACCCCCGCTGCCACGGGCAGGGACACCTTCCACTAGACCAGTTTGCAACCTGTTCCAGTGAATCACCATCCTCAGAGTGAAAAACTTCTTCCTAATTTCTAATCTAAATCTACCCTCTTCCAGTTCAAAGCCATTACCCCTCATTCTATCATCACAAGCCCTCATAAAAAGTCCCTCCCCAGTTTTCTTGTAGGCTCCCTTCAGATGCTGGAAGGCCACAATAAGATCGTCTCTAGCCTTCTCTTCTCCAAGGCTGAACAAGCCCAACTCTCTCAGCCTGTCCTTGCAGGAGAGGTGTTCTAACCTAAATCAAATTGTCAACAATTAAGGAATGAATTTCACTCCTCTTTTGATATGTTATAGGTTTTTTATATTTTTCCTTTAGAAAGAGCATCCAGGCTTGAGTGGAGATGAAAACTTGGAATTCTCCCTTTGATTCTAAACACCAACAGATTTCTACTTGGGATACAGAATACATTTTAGAAACATCCTGAGACATTGGCTTTGGAATCATACAGTGACTTTATTATAGGAGAACACTACAAGATAATTAATCCAATAACTTCCAAAAATCTAGCAGTTGCGCAGTAAACTAATATATGGGTTTTTGTTTATGGCTATTTCACTTGTTTCCACTCTAAAGATCATATTTTCTAGTGTATTCTGTTGTTCACCTCTTTCTGGTATCTTACACAGCCAGATGATTAAGCAGTCAGTTGTTTTTACAAACACAACTCAGTTCCCTTCCAGTGCTCTCTGACACAGTTATTGACTTTAGCAGAAGTCATCCTGATGCTTTGCTAGGCTGCAAGAGAAAAATATTTGGAGACAGTGCAAGAAATCTACTCACACATGGAACCTAGAGGAGCTATTTGAGTTTCTCACGTTGAGATGCAGTTATCTTCAAAAAGATGCCAATAACATACATGCCATAGATGGCATAGCCAGTTACAGCGGGGGAATGTAAGTGGGCAGAAACACTATGCTGGCATTGGAAATATCTCCTAATGTGTGATCAATCACAGGTTATTTAGTCCTATTTGAAGCAGCATAAGTAATATATTCTGTTGACTATAATAGCTGGAAAAGATTTACTTCTTAAAAAGAATTGGGAACGTTGCAGTGAATGTATTCATTCTGTTGAATGTTCTGAGGTAAAATTACAAGAAAGCATTTCTCCTGTGATAAAATAAATAAGGTTACTTTATATCACCAAGTTATTCCTGTAAGTTCCCTTTGTCCTGGGAAATCCGCTCTGTGGACTGATACAGCATGAATGGCCTCTCTGAAAAGGATATGCAGGTTTAGGACCCAATGGTAGCAAGTAATAACCATGTATAAATGGATGCAATCTGAAGAAGTAATGCCTAGCATACTCATTGTGGCTAAACCCTCTGGATTATTATTCCCTATACTTCTGCCATAAACTTGAAGTGTTATTTCCTTCGGCAGGCTAGGAGTCATCTATTACAAACCAGTGAGACAAATCCCAAGCCTTAGTAGTATTGCGCTGAAATTGCACCACTAGGCAATATTTACAATTCAATATCATTCAGGAAAAGCTCCACAACATTTTTATGTTGCACATCTTTCTTCCTAGTGAAGTTCGGAGAACTTAAGTCAATCACAGAAAGCCTCTGAGACATTATCTTGGGGAGAAGCATACAAGGTGATGCCCTTGACTGACAGTCTTGGTGGTCAAGTCAGCTGCACTGTCACAGCAAGGTTGCATTGCTCAGATAAAGTGGGCTTCTAAGCTCATTCAGTCTTGTCTCACATGTTTCTGGGCATCTGGCAGATAAAGGTATATGCAGCTCCTGAAATATTCATCATAGGATCATTTTTCTCTGCGTTTTCATACACAGTGTGCTACATAAGGGGAATATGATGCCTAATTGGAGCACTTGGCTGCTAGAGTAAATATTTAGCATAATAAAAATATCTGCCAAATAATCCCACACATATCACCAAGGCTCCCAGACTTGCTCTTTCCACTCAGCAGCCTAAGAATGACATTGTTGCTTATTCTTGCTCTCCTTTCTCACTAGGTCAGTTTGAAGAAGCGCTTCTCATTTCAGGGATTTAGGTGCACATATCAAGTAGTTCAAACACTGAGGATGAGTCTTAATGATGGCACCATAGCTGTGCAGTTTATAAATCAGTATAATGTATTAATTACACTATAAAGATACTTTGATTGTGAGTATGAGCTGAGGTTAGCAAATGTGACAAAAAATATTTTTTTAAAAATTTAGAAATCCAACTTCTGGGCAACAGCTTGTGTTATTTCAACAACACAAAGAAGCTGGTTAAAATAACTAGAGCAAATTGACTGTATTTTTCTAAATATGATTTTATTTCATGTCCTGCTTGTAGCATTCATTTATAATTTTTTTTCCTAAGACAAATAGTAGCCTTAGTGTACTTTACTGTAAATCACATCACCAAAAGCAAGACAAGGTAGTGTTTCCTTATGAAGTTACAACCTCAAAATCAGAGTTTCTCCAGCTTCTTCAGAGTACAATTCTTTTATGTCTTATTTGTCTTCATATGACTTCTTGCTGACCAGGTAGAACTTCAAGGTGAAATAGCAAGAGTCTTGAACTCTACATTTGAGTTCTTTCATGACTTTCATGAAAAATTTAAGAAACGTTCTATATTGTAAATATGTATCCTCCAAAATAACTGCAATATTCTCAAAATATTGCTCTCAAAAGAAAGAACTTAGAAAACAAAGAGCAAATACAGCACATACTATTGCCAGGTACAATTATTATAGGGTTTTTCAGGGTGCCTAGCAAACTATAGGTTTTCTTTGAAGATCTGCTGGTATCTTTAATACAGATATAGACAAATATATGGAAGTTTCAGCAAGACTACAGAGCTGAAAGGATTTATCAGAACAAATTTCATTTTTGGCTAATAAGACAATAATTTTTGTATTTTTGCACATCTGTTTCACTTTGTTGTTCAATTTTTACTTAGTCCTTTCCCTTTACTCTCCTAGCAGAATAGCTGTCCCCTTTGTATACGCCACAAAAAATGTTTACTTATAGAAATATTTTTCTATTTTGGAATTGTTTTAGTAATTCATTGAGCAGATTTTAATGCTTTTAAAATCTTTTGGTTATCATCTTCCAGTATATTTACTGTATCATTAAATGCTAGAAGGCAACCACATAAAATGCCTTAGAATAATCCTGTTGTTCTGTGCTGAGTTCTGCAAGCTCTGGTTTTATAGAGAATTATAATTCACCCTGCAAGAGGGTAGGACTGCTTTTGGCTCCCAGAAATCATCATAAAACAAAGTGACTTCATAAACTCGAAAATAAGTAACTAGTGGCTTGATGAATAGTGCAACTCCCTTTACTTTTCCATGAGCATCTACCTGTAAAATCAGGTGTCTAACAACTCCTATGACAGAACCATGTGCATGTATTAAAATTTCTTAAATATTGAGAGATACAACTTGAATGCCCGTTTCTAGTCATTCAAAGAGAGGAAAATGAAAAGATATATGTACAGCTGTCTGTTCAGTGAGTAAAAAGGGACAGTTTCTCTATTTATCATTAGGAAATATGGTTTCTACTTATTGTGAGAACTTTGTGTATTCACAAACAGCAAAAACTACTTTATGTTTCAATAATCAACCCTTTGTAGTGTATAGTTTGATCAAATAATTCCTTCATTTCTCATTTATAGAAGAAAAGAAAGCAAAATACCTCAAAAGTTGGATACTGGTGGCCTTATTTGCTTCAAGGATACTTTACTGGCTCATATTCAACTTGGTGTCCACCAGGAATTCTATGCAAAGCTGCTTTCCAGCTGGGTGGACCCAGTATATATTTGTGCATGGGGTTACTCCACCCCATGTGAACTTCTGTTCCCTTACTGAACTTCATAAGGTTCCTGTCAGCCCATTTCTGAAGCCTGTTGAGGCCCCTTTGGATGGCAACATGACTGTCTGGTGTGTCAGCCAGTTTTGTGTCATCAGCAAACTTGCTGAGGGTACACCTTGTCTCATTATCCAGATCGATAATGAAGATGTTAAACGGGATCAGAGTCAGTATTGGCGCCTTGGGTACACCACTCATTACTGGCCTACAGCTAGACTTTGTGCCAGTGATCACCACCATTATGGGCTTGGTTGTTCAGCCAGTTTCCAGTCTGCTCATCCACTGTATTTTTTCACTTGTTAAGGAAATTACAGATTATCACCATTTTCTCCTTAGGCCACTCTATAGTTTCTCATTCTGCTTGTTTGCCAGTAACTCTAAATAAGATGGCACAGATTTTTGCATCTCATAAGAAGTTTCAAATGTAATTCTGTTCTTCAGAGAGACTTAACAGAAAACTTTATAGTAACTAAACATTGAAAGAATCTATTTGTAATGTATCACCAAAGGAAATTTCTGGATAATCTTTATTTTGTAGATTTAGATCAGTTTTAAAAGACACATTAAACGTTTCAGGAATCACAGAATGGTGGGGATTGGAAGGGACCTCTGGAGATGGTTTACTCCAATCCCCCTGCTAAAGCAGGTTCACCTAGAGCAGGTTGCACAGCATAATATCCAGGCAGTTTTGAACCTCCCCAGAGACGGAAATTTCACAACCTCTCTGGGCAGCCTGTTCCAGTACTCCTTCACCCTCAAAGTAAGTAAGTTAAGGAAAGAGCCACAGGACTTATTTTGGAAGCAAGGTCTTCCATTTCTATAACCTTTACACATTTTCACATTTCTTATGAAAATTCCTGATTTTCTCTTTACATACTGCATTTTCCCATTAAGGAGATCCCCATTAAATACAAAACCAACAGCAACCAAAACCCCCAAAACAAGAACATGTATTGCGTTCCCCTCGAGGCCTACTCCCTCCTATTGTTCTCTCTCATTATAGATGATCGATCTTATTTTTTACAGCAATATTTTCCTGTCTTAGGAGGTTTTCTTAATGGGAACATGATTTTCATCAGGACTGTCTGTCTATCGGAAAATCTAGCTAGTCAGTGTTTAGATTTCATTAAAAGAGTTCTGACTCAGCCAGACTGATAACAATTTGATTGAATTACATACAGAAGTGCTGCTTAAGTATAATCTGTTTAATAGTAGACTATTTAAAAAAACAAACATTTGCTGAGTAAATACACTTAAACACGCCTGAATTCTGAGCATCTCTGATAATACCTTATTTGCAGATTGTTGGTTTTATTATAATATTGGCATACTATTGATACTTTATAAAGTGAATCACCTCGGGTGTCATAGATTTTATTTCACTATCACTCTTGAGGTATTGAAAGGTTGCAAAAAGATTATTTTTCAAAACTGAGCAAGATCTACCGTATTTCTAGAACAGACTGTGCACTTCTATATGCCTTGTTATCAATGTTACTGTATTGTTAACAAATGAAAGCATGCCTTCAGAATTGTTTTGTGGGTCAAATTGCATGGTCTAGATTATACTTCAGCCTGGATTCTTGCTACTAGCACTCCTTTATAAGAAAACTCCTTCATGTGGAAGAAATCCTGTCAAGATCTTTTTCTCCTTTCCTCCTCTGTACTTTGCTAATGTGGTGGAGTGTGTTAAGTACATCAGAGTGATCCCTGCAAACTCAGCAAAAGAAGAAATGTAACGGTCCCACAAGACACAGTTTGGATGTTAATTTGAACCGGTAGTCAGAGTAGGTTTCCTTTAAGTATCTTAATTTCAGCACAAGATATCAACATCTGAGTAAATTAACAGAAATATTTAATTACATGTAGTGTTGTTGGTTACAGCTATCTACTGATCTATAAAACTGCTTAACAATTAATGCTAATTGCCTTCTTAGTTATATTTGCAGTCCCTTAAGTTCATGAGCATTTACTCATGATTTATATTGTGCAACTGTGAAAGATAACTGGGAAGAACAACCGTAGCCTGGTTATAGAGGGACTGTTTTAAAAAGTGATTTTACAGCTCCAGTTTTTGAAGTTGACACATTCTGACTGTTCAGGTTAAAATGGCTGATCTTGCTTGTAGAGCGCTAGCATTTTTCAGGGTATTATTTTATTACGATTCTTACTGTCCTGACTCAACTAAGGCTAGTGGGGAACAGCAATTTTGGTGATTTTTGTTTATTTGTTTTATTTGAGACATTTCCTACATCCAGATTTTCTCTTTATTGTTTTATTTATAGCTTTTTCTACACTGACCCAATCCTGAAACATTAAGATCAGTTCCATGAGCAGACTACATGGCTCAAACTCTACCTTGATTTTCCTCTTGTGCAATCCTGGGCACTATGTTTGTGGCTCAAGAGAAGCTTAATGCAGAGTGCTCGTATACACATGCTTATCAGTGGTTTCAGAAGACCAGATCCTATCAGCTGATGGACCCAGGGGCAATGTTCACACCATTACAACCAACTGGGGAATAAGCTAGGCCAACCAGAGCAGTGACTTATCCTCCTTAGCTGCCTCCCCAGATGTGAACCAGAAGGCCAGCCACCTCGAGTTTGTATACCAATGTACGCAGCCTGGGGAACAAACAAGAGGAACTGGAGCTCTATGCCCAGTCAGAAAGTTATGATATCACAGGAATAATGGAAACATGGTAGGACAACTCACATGACTGTTTCATAAAGACAGTCAGGGAAAAAGAGGAGGAGAAGTTGCACTCCATGTTAAGGAGAACCTTGAATGTACAGAAGTCAAGTACGGAGATTGTGGAAGCCTTACTGAATGCCTCTAGGTCAAGATCAGAGGGGTTGTCTCCAAAGGGGATCTTACAGCAGGCATCTGCAACTGGCCTCCAAACCAAGATGATAAGGCTAGCAGAGCAATATTTGGGTAACTTAAGCAAGCTTCAGGTCAACAGAACCTGGTTCTTATGGGGTGACTTCAACTACCCAGACATTTACTGGAAGAATACAGCAGCTCACACGTCATCCATCAGGTTCCTAGAATCTGTCATGGACTGCTTACTCATACAAATGTTAGATATACCAACCAGGAATGATGCACTGATGGACTTATTACTGTCATGGCGGTATCCGCAAACTAAACAGCAGTAGCTATCCAAAATGCAGATTTATTCCATCCAATAATTATCCAGCAGTCCAACAGATCAAAATAAATTACAAGTCTGGATTTCAGAGAGAATATATATTACACAACTAATTCCTAAATTTTGTGAATTTACTTTTAGAAAGATGACCCAAACTGTGCACACACTCACTTATAAAAGGGAAAACTTCCTACTCAAGGGTACTCAGAAAAGGATCACTCACCTATAAGGGGCAAGGGTTCACTCATGGATATATATGTGTTTATACCCAGAAGAAATATTTTCTCACCAAAGTCGGGGGAGGGCTCATTCAATCCCAAGAAGTTTCCTTGGGTGGCACCCTGATCCAGGGGAGAAGTCCCTGACTGCAGACTTGCTGCTCTGAGGAGGACCAACTCAAACTGGCTCTCTAGTGGGTCTCCATTTATACTGTAGTTGAGTCTGAACTGTGATCATTCTAACCAGTCGGGGGCAAGGGCATGACAAAGGCAAGCCAAGGGCCTGAAAAAAAAGTAATAACAGCCATGAAGCGCTCTGATCTTTAGGCCTGGTCGTTGTCAGGTCTTTGGTAAGCCCTAGCTGTCAGGTCTTTGTCAGGGCAGATGCATCTGCCACAGCTACTCAAAAGCCAAGAAAACCTGCTTTGTGATATCTCGGTTAGTGACAGCCTTGGCTGCAGTGATCACAATAGTGTAGAGTTTGAGATCTGGCTGAGCACGTTGAAGGTTAGTACCAAGACAAGGTTTTGGATTTTAGAAGAGCAAACTTCACCTCATTCAGAGTTCAGCTGGGAGGGGTTCTGTGGGAAGCTTTCATGGAGGATAAAGGAGTTAGCAAGTGCTGGGAGTTTTTCAAGAACCAAGAACACTCTCCTGGAGGCACAAAAATAATTCATCGCCTTGAAAGGTATGGGAAGTAGGAAGAGCAAGAGATCCCCTTGGCTTAACTGCAAGCTTCTAAGTCTGCTCAAAAACAAAAGAGAAGCATACCAGAGATGGAAAAGCAGATGAATACCCATTGAAAGCTACAAGGGCATTGTCAGGGTGTGCAGAGATGTAGTTAAAACAGCAAAATCTCAGCTTGAATTGAAATTGGCCAAAGATGTCAAAAACTACAAGAGAGGGTTCTCCAGGTATGTAAACAACTAGCAGAAACAGAAGGAGAATATTGGCTTGCTGTTAAGCAGGAGAGGTGAATTAGTCCCTGACAATGCTGAAAAGACAGAGGTTATCAACACTTTCTTCACTTACATCATTACCAGCATTGTTGGGTTCCAGGCAACAAAAATCTGGGTCGATGAAAACACAGATCCACCATCAGTGAAGGAAGAGTTGGTATGCAAACTATTACAGGAGCTTGGCCCCCAACAAATCTGTGAGCCCAGACGTTATCCACCTAAGGGTATTAAGAGTGCTGGCTGACCTCATCGTGAGGCTGCTCTTCAAAATCTTTCAAAAGTCATGGAGGTTGAGGGATGTCCCAGAGGGCTGGAAGAAGGCAAGCGTCACCCCCATTTACAAGAAAGGCTTAAAAGAGGACCAAGGAAGTTACAGACCTATCAGTTTTACTTCAATCTGTGGGAAAGTTATGGGACAAATCCTCATCAGAAGTCAAATGAAGCATGAGATTAGGAAAAGTCGACACAGATAAACCAAGGGCAAAGCATGCTTGACAAACCTGGTCGCCTTCTGCAACAAAGTAACCTGCTTGGTTGATGTGAGGAGAGTGGTGGGCATTGTCTAGCTGTCTACCACGGCCTCCTCCTAGAGAAACTGATGCATTACGGTCTAGACAAGTGGTCTTTGCAGTAGATGGGGAACTGGCAGATAAGCACTTTTAAGATTTCAGCAGGACAGGGTGCTGGGCCATCTTGTCTAGACCGTGCTTTTGCCAAGAAAGGTTGGATCACATGACCTTTGAGGTCTCTTCCATCCTGGTGTTCTATGATTCTATGAACTTCCCAGAAAAAAAATAAAGGCCAGTAAATTTCTTTTTTGTTGTTTGTTTTTGTTTTTTTTTTTCTCCTGAAAATGAGAAAGACAGTGCAAAACATTCATTTTAGGTAGAACAGTAGTGCAAGTGATAAAAATCTCTCAGACAAGACAAGTCTATTCTGAAGAAATAATCTTCTCTTAGAATACTTCAGCCTCTTCAGCCTCTTAAAATAATTTGATTTTGGACAGTATCTTCAAATTGGGCCAAATTTTGTGAAATTGTGATTTGTCTATGAATAGTTATCTATTGAAGCATAAGTCTAAGCCCAAACTAATTTCATCTGTGTGTTATACCTGGCCATAAAAGCATGATAGAAAGTATCTCAGACAGTAAATATAATAATGTTTATCTGATTGAAAATAGCGCATCCATTAGACTTATTACCTTGTCAGCACAATGAATTCCATGTTAAATTCTTACGGTATTTATTCCAGGAAGAACAAATGGATGCTTCTGACAAAGAAAGTGTCTATTCTTTATCAGCAAGGATGGCAGAGCATCCATAAACAGAGAATGAAGCTTAGATTTCTCTAATGAAGTCGAGTATTATACAGCAAAATGCAAAATAGGCAAAAGGATTCTGAATGGATCTGTAAATATACCTTCTTTTACACTGATGTATTAAAATATCATGTGGCTAGCTGTGTGCTGTTCTTGCTTGCTAGTGTATGCAGAAATATTTTTTAACTCACTCTTCTGAAAGAGAGAGACAGCGAAAAGCAGGATCTCATAACAAAAAAAAAGACTTGGTATCAGTAAGTTCTGCACTAATAACTAGTATGTTGTCACAGTTTTGAAACGTTTCTCATTTCCGATAAATATAATTATATCATTATATCATATATATAATATAATTATATCACTGAAGTGCATCGTCAAATTTTAACATATTGACATTATAACCAAGGTATTGAACAAAACTAATTTTCTTTTTCTCAATTTTTAAGATCCAGATTTTAAGGACCTTGGTGCTTTGAAACCATTGCCAGGTTGGTATGTTGTTTTTTTTTAACTTGGAGGCCTTTGCACTCTGCTGTAGAAAATATTTTTGTTTGCTGTTCAGGTTTCATTTTTTCTGGTATTTTGTTATTCAGTTTGTGAGTTTGAGATGGGAGGACCTGAAGGAATTGTGGAATCTATACAAATTGTCAAAGAAGGAAAAGCTTCTGAAACTGAAGCAGTAGACTGTAAATGGTACATCCGAGCACCACCCCGATCCAAGGTCAGTCCTTCATCCACTTGCTGATTTGCCATTTAATTTAAGAAATTGACTTCTCTAATATGTTGTGCATTTCTTAGTACAGTCAGATCTCATTTAATAACTTTAAAGCTTGAACCTGTAAACTATTTTTTCCTTGTGCCATGGAAGGGTAATTTGTCACCTCAGAAAAAATAACCTTCTTTCTCTATAAATAATGATGTGGGCAGTGTTAATGTGTGTTTTGTGCCATAAGTAATTTTCTTAAATTCATCTTTAATTTTATTCATATTTTTAAAGAATCAATGTATTTTCTTAAGCAGAAGGTAATCTTATCACTTTAATTTTCAATATATTTCAAATACCTAATATAGAGACTACTATGGGAACACTACTGGCTCCCTAAGTTCATCACTGTTTCTCATCTGTGAACTGTGAAAATGGAAGCAAGGTAAATTCACATTTCTCTGTATGAGATCTTTAGTTCCTTTGGTTTAGAGACACAGACAAAAAGAGATACTGTTCTCATTTCTCTCCCACCACAATCAGCAAGCCATGCCTTTGTGTTTCTGGCTGCACTACTGTTTCTCCTCTCTTTGCAATCGGAACAGCTTTGTGCTTCCTACCTACTTTCATTCACTGTGTTAAAGACAACTCCACATTTTATTTCTTCTAGCTGTCTTTTATTGGACAGGAAAGGTTTTACAAGGTAGAATTTCTGTATCCACTAATCTCTGCCATCTTTAAACAGATAAGGGTTTTCTTTAATATAATCTCAGAGGAGACTGTCCTGAATATATCTAACTGTTTCAGCATTTGGTATTGAATAAGCAGGACAAAGTATTTCCAGAAGAGAAAAAGTCATTAATATCTGCTTTTTTCTATTGTGAAAGTTTAGGAAAGAAGTTTAATAGTGGGCTCATAAAGACTACAGATAAACTATTTTCAGAGCATACTTTAATCTCAAATTCCTTTTTACTTTTGGATAAATTTGATATTCATAGAGGTTTTCAGTTAAGTAGATGAGCTTCCCTCTTTGCCATAGTAAGTAGTTATAGATGTGAAATGCCTGGACTGATGAATGGTTATTGCATGTGTTATATACTCTTAGGTATCAGTAAAAAGGAAACCGGTAAAAACAAAATCGGAATTGTGTTTATTATAATCAGCTCTACTAAATAAGCCAACAATATTGTTCTGTAGCCTTCATTTCAGTTTATGCTTGGTTGGTCAGATAATGTCATTGTGATATTCTTACTTGATCTAACTCTAAAATTCTGTGTGATTCAAAGTCCTGTTAGACATCCCATATTCACTTACCTGTAGGATTTATCTGCACTTTAGTGCTGATGTAAAGGTACAAATTGTGTAGCTACATAACCATAAACACCGTGTGTAACACAAGAATGCCATACTACCACTGCTAATAGAGGATTAAGGATTTTGTTCTTTATGAACTTCTACACCTGTTGTTTAGTTGTGTTGCATTTTAAGAAGTGTGTACCAGCTGAAGTGCATCTGGAAGGGAAAGCAATGAGAGAGTTCTAGAAAACCTGAGGAAAGAGTAGAAGTTATTTAACGTCATCTAGAAGATTTTGTGAAGGAGCATGATACAAGATAATAAAAGGCCTTTACAACAGGGAGGGAATTCTCTGATGTCTGTGTCTATAGGATAAGTCATGCTCCTGCACTCTGACTAAAGATCTAGGCTAGATACAAGGAAAGAAAATTTCAAATAGCAGGGAGGGGATTATGAATGATTAGAAGAAACCAGCATTGTTCAACCAGCATTGCTAGAGGTCTTAAAGTGTAGGTTACGTAACAGCCTATGACAAATGAGGGAAACATTACTAATCCTACCTTTAGGCAGAGGGGTGGGCTGGGTCAGCTCTTGATGAATCTTGCTGGTCCCATCTTACAGAATTCTCTGGGTAGAGAGATAGAGCAATACCAAGGCATATAAATCAGTGTTTTCTAACAGGGAATTGAAAGATTTTTCAGCAAGCTAGAAAAGAAAAAAAGGCTTCAAGCCTAGATTCATCTTAGAGAGGTAAGTTCAATTTAGCATTTGAACTTTCTAAGTGTGGTTTTGACATATATACAAACAAATATACACTCACAAGCACATGCATGTAGGTTACAGTATCACCATACTGGGACAGGTTGAAAAACTTTCCAATATTGAGGGAGGAAAGAGTGGATAAAATGTTTTAAAACCTTGTATGAAGTAAGATTTACGGTAAGATTGTTTATGGTCCTGATTTAATTTAACTGGATTCTATTGTACATATTTTACAGTCAACTTCCTCTGTGCTTATCTAACCTTGAGCTAATGACATATTCTGTACAATAATTTAGTGACATCATTCTAATTTATGGCAGCTTGTACCTATGAAAACAGGCTCTCCTGCTAAGAACAGTAAGAACTCAGCAGACTTCTTTAAATCCACATATTCTTGTACTCTGGGCTGCACAGTTTGTTACTGGGAAGTATGCCTAAAAGGCCACAGTTTCTCAGGCAGAATTTGGGTTGGATTTTTACGCCTTTAGTTTCCTAATTAAACTGTGCCAGCATGTGGGCTGCTTGCAATTTCATTTGGCCTAAGCTCATCCAAACTAAACTCTCTGCAGAAGCAAGATGCAAGTCCTTTCCTTGATTTCCAGTTCCAGATTTAAGCCAAATCTGAGCTTAATGTATGAGCAATGAGATCAGTCAGAGAGCATGGACTTGAGATGTCTAAGCCTGAGCTTCAAACTGACAGTCTGGGTGCAACGTTGCTGCTACCCTCAGCAAGCTGGAATGGGACAGAGAACAGTGAATTTCTTTTACCCACTTAAATAGAGCCATCGAGTGCCTTATAGCACAAAAAATAAAATAAAATAAAATGCTGAAAATGCCTGCAGAACTGAAACTTTCTGGAAGCGAAGAAGACAGCAGAAGGAAGTCTGAAAACATGACTTCAATCTATATGCAGACTTGGAGCCTTATGTTTGGCAGTGACTGGTTGCAAAATGTGTATTTCTTGTAATCATTTGAAGTCAGTTCCTGCTGAGTAAGATATCTGTGAATCTGCAGTTCAGAAACACTGGGGGTTCTGCACTTTACACAGAAGCTGACTTCCATCAGTAATCTGAGGAAGAATGGAAAATGAAGAAGACTGCTGACTGAACATGCCAATCCACCTAGAACAGTAAAGAGCTGGAGGAACCTCCCATCCCAAAATTCTTCACTGTAGAGCAAAGCCCAAAGCAGGAAATAGACAAGCTTATTGTGCTGGGATTTCAAAAACTTCAGAGATATTATTGACTGCAACAGTGGATAAAAAAGAATCTTCATTTATGAATAGAAATGAGAAGAAGGATAGTATTTTCTCACTTTCTGTTAAGGGTGAAATGTCGGAGGACAGCATTAACGACAAGTGTTTTGCTGTATTGGATGTGTTGGCAGAGATTGACAAGGATCCCCAGGAAGCCAGAATGCATGTTTGTGCTCAGATAGTGCTTCCTTTGGTGGATAACTTTCACAGGAAGGTACCATTGCTCGTTGAGAGGTCTTGCAGAAAAAAAAAAAAGAAAAAAATAATTTGACAGTAAAAGTAATAAATTTTAAAAAGATGATATTCCGATGCTGGGAAAAAAGCAGCAAGAAGTGCTTGCAATCAGAAGCTCTGGACAGCTCAGGAAAGCATCCAAACTACAGATAGACAAGCATTAATGTCAATTTGGTCCAATGGAAGTCATCTTATCAAGAGGAAGGAGCAAGAGGTACATTTAGACTGAGCAAATAGTGAAGCTTCCCTCTGTATGTACACCATGAGAAATTCTTCCACCCCACTTGGACATGCTACTAGGCAAAGAAAATATCTTTACAGGTTATAGGTTGCGAGATTTAACAAAAAGCTTAAGGAACTGAATGATTAGCCAACGAGTATCTAGTTTTGATGCATTATTGCAGTATCCATTTTCTGTTCTCACATGTGAAGTGGAAACTTGTACTCTTGGATGAGATTTGCAAGAAGAACAGTTTAAGCCAACAACACTGGCAGACTAGTGTATCCCTTATTTTTGGAAGATTCTTAATCAGGTGTAGAAGAGTAGCTTTAAGGAGTACGCTAAAATTTCATAGCCATTTGAGTGGTGATTCTTGAAATGTTAGAGAAAAATGAAATTTAGAGACTGAAAAACCTAATAGCCAGAGACACCTTTACAGGCCTCAGATAGGCTCCATCTCTGAAGAAGCTCCAGAGCTTCCTAACATAGGGATAATGCAAATAATATTATTAATTTTAAAAATGCTACACATTTATATGGCATCCCTGGAACAAGGTGAACAAAGCAAAAAATATTGTTTACCTATATTAAGCGATGAAGATGTGAGGCAAGCACCATGTGTAGAAGACACATGGCTCTGAGTAACCTGACCTAGGTAGATGTCCCTACTTGTGTAGGGAGGTTGGACTAGATGACCTCTGGAGGTCCCTTCCAGCCTGAAACATTCTATGATTCTATGATTCTAAGACAAGCAAGTGTGTAGAAACATGTACGTAGAATCTCTTCTAGCAGATGTAGTAACACATATGTGTCGCGGTCGGGTGCGCAGAGGTCCGACCACCTCCCAAAGGGAGAAGGGTTGAGGGTAAATTGGGTTACCTCCCCTCCAAGCTCGCAAGCAGACACAGAGACCGAAATGAGTATCTAACAAGTTTATTACTAAATATATTCTAATAAAACCATATTTACTCTATGGAAATATTACAATATTAAAGAACACCACGCCCACCCATTCACTCACTCTCTCACCCACCGAGAGATAAGGGCAAATAAGGACTTAATTATGTCAAAATACGACCTGTATGTGTGGATGGTGCGTGTGTGTGCGTGCATGTGTCCTTTCGGCGTTTGGTGATGGTCTCCGTGGAACGGCGACGATGTCCGACCGGCAGACCTGGACTGTTTCCAGTGACGTCAGCAGCTTGTAGCTTTTCGGTGCGATTGGAGTTTCTCTCTCTCTCTTTCTCTTGCAGCTTGGAGTGGCTTTTTTCTGGCAGCACGTCTTTTCTGGCAGTGCAGCTTTCGGTGCAGTTTCTTCGGCACCACTTCTTCTTCAATATGGTGCTCCCAGCTTGGAGCAACTTTTTCTGGCAACGTGGCCTTCTGCGGCGTGGCTTTCTGCAGCACGCGGCTTCCAATGGCCTCTTGTTGCAATTTCTTCTTCTTGCTGCAGCTTGCAGCTTTTTTTCTGGATTCTTTCAGTTTTGGCTCGTGGCAGCAGCTCACGGCGGTGGCAACGATTGCGCACCTTACAGCTGGCGGCAGCTCACGGCTTCTTTCACTCCCCCGGATTCCTGGAGCAGTGGGAGTCAGCAGTTCTGTCCGGCGGCTCTCCGCGGCGGCTGCTCCCTTCTCTCCGGCTGCTTGGTTTCTTCAGGGGGCTGCGCTGACAGCTCAGTTCAGTTTCCCCCTCTCTGGCTGCTTGGCTTCTTCAGGGGGCTGCGCTGACAGCTCAGTTCAGTTTCCCCCCCCTCCTCCTCGCTCCTCTCCGGCAGCGGCGGAGGGAGGAGGGGGGGGCGCTCAGCAGGAGCGATGTGCTCCCTTTGTGCAGTGAGGCGGAAAAGAGAAACTTTGTTTTCTTTTTCGATATTTATGGCTGGCGTTATCTTGCTTCCGTCTTCCTGGAGGATTTATGGGAATTGCAGAATAGATTTATGGGAAATCGAGTTCTTTTGCTCACTGTTTTAATAAGGCAGAAAAATCATGTGGTCGGTTCACCACAATATGCCAGAGTAGCACTGACAAAAAAACACTTTTAAGTTATCATGAATCTATTCCACTGAGGTACAGAAATACAGCCAACCTCAGCATCCTGAAACCAAATAATTGTTGGAAATCATGATAGAAAAAAGCTACTGATGAAAGTAATAAAACATCTGCCAAAAAGAACAGCAGAATCAGGATGTGATCTACAGCCTCCAGTGTTAAAAATCAGAACAGCAGCAAGCAGCTGTAAAAGTTGTCACTTGTGAGCATTTTGACGCTGCACAAAAGAAAAATGAGGGTCACTTGACAGAATAAATGTCAGTTACTGGGTACTCACAGAAGTCTGAAGAAACAAATAGGACAAAGCAAAGAAATCTGAAGAGCTTCACTTGTCCAGGAAAATGGTATTTTGATATCTGAGCCGGCTGTGAATCACAAGGTGTTAGAAGAAGTACCATATTAGGTTGTCACCTTTGACAGTATTCTCCACGCCGCAGACGAGAGGAAAATATGAGGTATGGAGTTCTCTGTTTGCACAGTATGGTCCCAAGACTAGTAAGAGCAGGCCCAAAAGTGTCAAAAACCCCAAACAAAACATGTACTGCTAACACTTTTGGGCTGAAGTGATGCTGATTTAAAAAAAGAAAAAAAAAAAAAAATTTGGGATCCAGGAAACAGGACAGGCTATTTTAGAAGACAAATTCAAGCATTGTTAGTAATATGCTTTTTAGGCTGGTATGCTTGCCTTGAAGGAGATTAATTAGTGTGGCACAATCTGCTTTAAAAAATAGGGCTTCCCAGGCCTAAATACTGGAGGTATCATCCTAAAAGCCCTTTGTGAATCACATAGAGCTGGACAAAATGCAGAATAAAGCAGGCACTGTAACTGATCACTGAGCAGTGGGAACGGACATATGAGCATTTAAATCAGTCTTGTGTTTACAAGAGAATTGACTAAACCTAGAAGCTAAATACGTGAAATCTGGAATTTAGGCCTTGACGGAGAGAAGGTTTTTGTCTTACATCTAAATCACTTTTGCCAGTTGAATGATGTTTTTCTGTTTGGTTGGTTTGTTTTTAAGGGACTGAATGTCTGTGCACATATATTAAGTCTGATATGCTGGGTTATGGTTTGAAGCTTTTCCTTACTGGCCTGATCAATCATAGTGTCAGCCCTAACCTTCGGTGATTGATTAAAAAGCAGAACTCATAAAAAGTGATTCGCTATGAAGAGATTATAATCTGAACATTTTACTGAGGTGATATATTATTCATAGTTTACAATCATTCTTTTCTTTTTCTAATGCATGCAGTCAGAGACTTCTGTTGTTTTCAAATTTAAATTACAAAATAGTCAAACTTATCTAGCATTTCTTTTTTTGTTGTTATGATGACAACAAAAAGCTTTAAGACAATAATTTAAAATATAATGTGGCCTAGTGTAAAGTATGTATACCACAGTTGCAACAAGGCTTTATCAGTTCTGTTGCTGATGGCACTGGCATTTGCAGTGACATCCTAAAACTCGGTAAGAGCTAATACTTGTGCACTACCAGCCTTTTCTTCTAAGTAATGTGGAACTGATGATCTGAGGAAAGTGTCATATTAAAACTTTACAACAAAAATACAAAAGAAGAAAATATGGCAGTTACACTGCCTCTTTCAAATAAGATGTTCTCTTCAATAGGAATGTCCTGATTATGCTAATATAATGTGTCTGTCTACAGAAATGTAATCATTCCAAAAGCTCCCATTGGCATCAGTGAAAAAATGCTTAATGAAGGCAGATGGTGGCATTTGAGTTTGTGACCGCCTTTTTTGTTCATTTGTTTTCTTTTGAGGGAACAAAATTTCTTATCCACTGCTGGTAGAAGTAACAACTAAGATCTCAATAAATGAAATAACCAGAAATATTGATTTTTTTTTTTTCTCACTTTCTGCTTAATTTCTTTTAATGAGCAACTTACCAGTGAAAGTAATGAGAATATTGCCACTGATTTCAGAAAACTATGTATCAGGNCTCACTTTCTGCTTAATTTCTTTTAATGAGCAACTTACCAGTGAAAGTAATGAGAATATTGCCACTGATTTCAGAAAACTATGTATCAGGAATATTTTACATTAGATAAAAGTTTGTTACATAATCAGTTTTATTCTTTCCCTGGGGAACTCAATTTATTAGTCATTTTCTTATGCCAGTGTGGGTCTTACAGCCAGTGACAGGAACAATGGCAAATATATAGTAATAAAACCATAAAAATTGGCAGAGTCATGCAGATGCAATTAAATTATTTCAGCTCTTTAAAATAAAATCTGATCCAATATCAGGTTGTCAGTTTGTGTAATCAGTTTCCAGTTTTTAAAAAGGCACTGCAGCCTTAATCCATATGTCTGATCCAAATAAGTAAATGGAAAGATACCCATTGTATTTTGTGAGCTTTGTATCAAGTCCTTATTACTTTATATAAAATTCTGGGAATAGTCATCTCCAAAGATGACTATGAGAATGAAACTCTAATTCACCTCAGAATATCAGGAATATATTTCCTCTAATGCATGAAAGTACCATCTTTCTTCTGAAGGGTAGAAATACATTTTTAAGTCAAATATTTCTTTCCAGTGGTTCCAGTATCTATCAAGTTTATATATGTTGTGATCTTAGCTTAATTTATCACACACATTAATGAACTGGTGTGACCAACAGCAGAATTCAGGCTTGAGATGAACTGGAAGTGTTGGCTTCTTCATTGAAAGGCTCAAAGTGAAATCTTAAGTTATTGTGCACTTTATTCCTTCTCAGCATTTACAACTGTGACTCTAAGAAATATATTACTACATTATAAGGCTTGCATGACACCAGAAACTAGAGAATATAAAATAATATGTCCATAGAAATAAGACTTTGTCTGTACTGTTACATGAACAGTCTATTTGAGCAGATCAGGAATAATTGATGAATGCTGGAAATTGCTGTGAGAACTGGTATTTTATAATCACAATGAAGATTAGCACACATTTCTTGTAAGAATGAAATTTGATATAAATTACATCTCAACACTGAAATGGGATACCGTATACAAGATATACGTGTGTTTCTATATATGTGTACACACGTACACATGTAGGTATAAAAATATATATGTATGAGCAAGCAGGATAGAAGTAGAGAACAAGGGAACAAGCATAAGAGGTCTTTCCCCCATTAGTATAGTTTTACTATTGTTTTTCAGTCAGAGTAAGAGACTTTTTTTCAGGAGTAAGTAAGAGCTTTCCTGTAAAGTGGAATAAGATGAAGATGTCATACATGTGCATTGCATTATATCTGTATGGTGTAGCATGCCTATATATGGTATATTGTAACATCTAGATTGTATACATATTATAGGCATATATGGCATAAAAGTAGTGGTTCATGACTATAATATGCTAAAAACCTTCTGTGCTTTCCTATGAGACATTTATCTGACACACTGTGCTTTCTGGAAAACAGCCATGTGTATACAGGATTGCATATAATCAGCTGCAGGAGGTTTTTCATAGAATCATAGAAT
>VZZY01024322.1:0-24410 GCA_013400335.1 Eurystomus gularis
AAAATAAAATAAAATGAAATTAACCAATTAAATGCAAAACCACTCCAAATAAAAATGGAGTTTAAAATAAGGGTATGTGTATATAGGAAAAGGAAATTAGTGAAACGTGGTTTTAAAATTTCTAGCACTATGAGGGTAAACAGAGAAAAAACACCAGAAGCTAAGATCCACACATTGTAAACAAGTCCTCAGGACATTAAGAAAGTGTACTCAGTGTTACACTTTCTGGTTTATTTTTTCATATTGTAACTGACCTATGGGGAATTCCCAGGGGAAGAAATGGATTCTGCTGCACTTGTTTCTTTTATAATCAGGAAAAGAAGCATTATAAAATGCCATAACTCTGGCCTCAGACTGCTCTGAAGTTTGCTGCTCTAATTAAAAAGTGAATGTTCCCAGTGTTTTGCCAAATAAAGCTCTTTTATAACAAATAACCTTTTGATGGGGAAACCACACTGTTTGGACACCAAAAAGTAATTTTAAGGCTTGTCTTGAGTCTGTGCCATGGTAAATACAGGCTAGAGCTTCTTGCCTTTCCTCTCTTTACTGAGGAATCAAAACAGATATATTTCAGCAACCAGTTTGTACAAATATTCTACTGTAAATGTAACTACAGTTTGGAGTGACAAATTCTCTCCTGGTGACATTTTTAGAAGGATTACACACACTCCTACATTAGGGCGCTGGTTCTATAGGATAATGTTGTGGCACTTTTTCTATTATTAACAAAAATTTGAACTGCCGTTCTTTAACTGCCACAGAAAGACCCTTTTGATCTGCATTTTTTTTTTTTTTTGGCCTTACTCTTATGTCTTTTTTTCTTACCTTTTTTTTTTCAAGTTTGAGGTTGTTCAGGAAAGTTACATTAACAGAGGAGCTCAGAAAACTCAGTAACTATAAGGCATTTTGAAGGCACACAAAATGTAGATGTTGATAGTTACGGGCTCAGTCCCACTCTTACTAACATTAATTCAACAGTCTTTCAAGTAAATTCACCATCAGCGCATAAACAGCAGTGTCTTTACTAGAGTACCCACAGGGAAAACACTGAAGGTGAGAGAAGCCATAGCATCCGAACTTGCAAGCCTTGGTAAGGGGAGGGTGTGCAAAGGGAGAGAGGGAGGTAGATAGATAGATAGATAGATAGATACATGGCTTTTCCTCCTTTGGTCATTCCTGTCAGCTTTGAAGTACCTGTTAAATTATGGCCAATCAAGTCTAATTCCATGTGAGTTAAGATGGTGCAGCACCTCTCTTGAATGTTTTTCGTTTGTATCCTCAAGTTCCTTGGTTTGACTAGGTTCAGTGCTGATAACTGTACTCCCGTTAGTAAATGAGCTGAATACAAAGTCATCTTGACAAGGTGCTGAGGTTCTCTTTGTGGTCACTGGAAGACAGGAACCGATATCACATTATGAGAGACACTCAGCAGCTTGCAGATTCAGCAGTATCACCGCTACTAGTAGCCACAGGGGTTTATCAGAAACCTAAGATGTTATCGTCTTCTCTGGGTTTTTTTTCTATGTGTCAAGGAAGAAGTCTGTGGTCCTTGCAAGCATGTAATATTATTCCCAGAAACTAGAAAGCAGTAGGTAGCATCATAAGTGATGTTGATTTGCCAACCTGGTAGATACACAGTAAAAAGGGAAGAAGTTGAGGTAGCAAATATTGTTATATCCACGCATCTTTATATGCTATTGTATTTCACAGAGTATATTAAATGCTAAACCTCTGATCTGTTGTTATTATTATGACAAGACAAAAATTACAAACAATGTATAACTGCAGGTAATCCATTTTTATGACAAGTTTTCAGTGTGAATGAGGAATAGCAAGCATAAGCCATTCTCATTACTGTATCCTCATTGTCCTCCATAGATGTCACACCCAGAGCAATCTGTTCAGTTATTTTTTAAAAATAATTATATTCCATATTAGTAGATGTTCTTGGGCAGACCAGTTATCTGTGCTGGCCACTTCCAAAAAAAAAAAAAGTGAATTATCCTTGCTCAGACAGCTCAAGAAATGCATGTCAACAATGAATAATAGTTATGAGTATTTATGAAACATCCAAATGCTTCAGAAAAATTAAAGCCATTCTGTAAATTATAGTTCAGATTCTATTTTGATGTGTATGCAAATTAGTATACAGTAAGACTGTTTTAATGCATGTTTTTTTTAAGGAATTGTGAATATACATATGAGCCATAATTAGAGCTCTTGGGAAGCGCATTACCTAAATCTAATTTGCTGACATGCTGCTGTAAGGTCAAGTAGGTCTTTAAAAGAAAGAGTTCTAGTAATCTGAGATCAGAGACTTCCAGCTTTTTCTTCAGCTTTGTACCACTGCATATTCATGTTCATGTTCAGCAGGAAAGCTAACCCTTTTTCATAATAATTCACAAGGCTCTAAGCTGTTCTGTTGGCATTGGCTGAAACCATTAAGCAGTTCATTATAAGTTAATATGCATTTCTTATACTATGACCCTGGTTTTGTCTTCATCTCTGTCCTTCACAGAAAAATAATTCTGAGGATTTCAGCAAGGTAAAGCAAAGATGTTCTATAAATTACGAGGTGTTTGTGATTGCCTTTCTTTACAGTCATCTCTCTATAAAATTATTCATATAGCTCAATTTTTTATCAAGAACTTCCTCATTTTCTTTAGCTGCAATTGCTGTTGATTTGAGTTCATATGTTACTTTTATAACAGTAGGATACTGACACCTATCACCTTACAGATGGCTGTTCTGTACAGTGGCAATGTTTTGGCAGAAATGAATTTTCCTCTGTATTATGAGATCTTTAACTTCAGAATACAAACAGTGAAATGTATTTTTTTTTATTTCCTGTGTTTTGTCCCTAACAAGTCTCTTGGTAAAGTCTGGGGGATTCTTGTTTGGAAAACATTAAGGAATCAAGGTCAAAAGTCTTAAAAGCATATGGAATTTTCCATAAACAATACTCCAGAGGTTTGTAGTTCAATTTAGGACTTGAAAAGTAAGCTCTGAGGTATAGATTGCAATCATACAGATATACTTCAGGTTAAAATGCCAATCTCACAACTCATAATTATGTTGCATATTTGCTGAGATGGCTAACATCTAAAAATATGACAATAATAAAAGTTTACAGTTTGGGATTAGGAATGATTCTATGACAGTGAAGAAAAAGTAACCCTTCTGTTTTACTATGGACCCACTTGCAGCAGCAGGTTCTTTTGATCCTAATGTTCCATAGCACAATGAGTTTCTTCTGATTTATCTGGAACACACTCAGTAAATATTTGCCATTCACAGCTCTTTTGACTATTGCGTTTGTGGACAGCTTTAAACATCAGCTTCATGGTTTTCTTTTTAATAATTTTTATTTGTTTTAGAAGTTCTAGGTGAGGCTAAATTCCCACTCTGCTTGGCACTGCACAGGCAAATAACAAGATAGACTCCCTTCATCAAGAAACTTGCAATTTGAGAAGCAGAGATAGAGGAAGGGGGCTAAAATAATCTAGCATTATTTTACAGAAGGGGAGAGTATGACAGAAGTCCATGAGAGTGATAACTTTTTGATTTGGTGTTCGGAAGTCATATTCCAATGATGATGAAATATATTCTCATTTTTAAAACTGTAGACAAACACTTGACTTTCCTGAATTATAAAAGCCATTTCAAATTAATTATGTGAGGCTTTAGCTCATGTAATGTTCTCAAAGCTAGCAATATGAGGAGCTCCTACTTCCCTTACATTTATGAAGTGATAAAAAAAGAGACTTATTTCTTTAATTTGATTGTTTTTTAAAGGAAGACTTTCTTAGAAAAAAAAATCACTGTAATTAGAGATTTAATTTTTTTTAGCTTTAAAAGTTCCAAAGTAGTTACTGCTTTCTGGATTTATTATTTTTGTGAACTCTGTCTTGATAAAATCTTTCATTTTTGGAGATATCTTGTAATTCCTGAAATTCCTCTTCCTTGGATAATCTTCAGTTTTATTTCAATGTTGTAAAGCATGAAAAAAGTCTCTGCTTAAGCAATCTTGAGAGAAATATTGTTATAGGGACTAGTTTTGTGATACACTTAGCTTATGTAGAACCACCATCCTCACTAAATATCTGAGAAAAAATGCATATTTTATGTAAAATTTCGAGTTACATTTTGAAACATTAAATTTCTAAATAAACTCTCCTTTACATTTCATTTTTGTCTTCATCTCTGTATTTGTCTCTGTATGCAAACCACTTTCTCGTAAATCATTTACACTGCACTCAGTGCTCACTTTCTCCTCACAGAAGGCAGCCTGCATGTGTATGAATGCTTTGGTTATTGGTTTGGCTTTTGGACCTGATCCAAAATCCATTGGATGAACTTAATATTCGTTATCAGATCCTGACATCAGAATTATTTGGGAGTAGAGGTGTACAATTCTGGATATAAATAGAAAAAATTCTCACAGCTTAGCAGTGTTTAGTAAACCATTCTGAATAATTTTCTCTCCTTGACTTCTTCACATCTCAATCTATAAATTCAGAGAAAAACTCAAAGTATGCTTAGCACCATAATTATTTCACTATGGGTCTAAGGACAACTTGACCCATAGTCACATGCTTGAAAGTTAAAAGCCTTGTGAAAAGCACTCTGAAAGGTGAATAGAAGAATTTTCATTGCCCTCAGTAAGCTTCATGTAAGTTCCAGGATCAGGCTTTCTTCATGTTTTTGAGTGAGCCTGGGCTCACCTACTTGAGTGTTTTATCTAATACTTCACTGATTCTGGTACAAAATATGTGCTTTCCTCAATGCAAAGAAATATTTCTCAGGCTATGCTTAAAATTTATAATATATATCCATACATACATATGTATGAAAGCTAAAATATATACAAATAGCTAACTGTATAAAAATCCTTTCATGGCAAAGGAACAATTTGTACGTGGATAGGAAACACTACCTGAAAACATATGCCTGGCCAATGCTTTCCTTAAAAATCCTTCTGACAGACTTGCTTTTGTTAAATCAGTCATTGTGAAACTAGCTGAAATGCGAAGATGATAATGGTGATCGGTAGCTCTAGGCTTTCTATGATTATTAGTATCTTCTGAAGCAATAATATAAACTATTTCAAAAGAGATTTTTAACATGCTGACCCAGACATTTTTAAAAAGCAAAAGTAAAACTCTTGTTTGTCTTGACAGTCCTGGTGTCTTTTTTCTTAAAATATTTACCTGATACTGATTTATGTGCAGGAGTTGTGTACAAACGAACATACCAATGGGAGCTGTCATTAGCTGCCTACAAAGAGTACAAAAGCTGTTGCAACTGATACGAAGGTTGACAAAATCCTTGTCCAAACAAAGTGGTGTTTGAGTTTTCCCTTGCTTTTGCTATCAGCCGTGTAACCTCTTCAAGCAAATGTTACCATACACATGGAAAGTCTCCCAGCACATGCTCCGTGGCACGGATTCTCTGACTGGCAAGGCAGGGTGGGCTTTGTTGTGTGGCAGATTTCTAGTTGCCATGGAGGGGCAGAGGAAGCCAGCAAAGTCTCACTCTCAAAAGGAAAGCCAGAATAATGACGAGCACGCTTTCCTCAGGTATTGGGTGTCTCCAGCATTGATGTGTGGAATATTTTTCAGAGTAAACTTTTAAAAGTTTGGATGATATCATATAATGTTACAGAGTTAGGGAAAATAATACTTTTTAACATTTGCATACATATAGAATGTTTGGGTTCTGGGCAGGGAAAAGATATTTGACTTTATTACCTCAAATGGTCTCAGGCAGCCAAAGGGTGCAAAGCCTGAGAATAAAGGAGGAAGAATTTTACTATTATTATAATAATTATCGCTATTTTAACTTTAAGCTCTGAATTCGCTGTGTTTAGAGCTCATTTGTGTCTTTTTAATGGTCTCATTTACCTTCAAATGTGAGCAGCAATCCATGTGATATTTTTCTGGAACACTTTGAAGTCCCAGATTTGAAAGTGCCTCTTTTGCCAGTTATCTGAGGTGAGAATCAGGTCAGCTGTATTGTTTAAACAGCTTTAGTCTGAAAAAGAACAGTTTGGTTAAACAAGAAAGACAAGATGAGATTTTTACCATTTAAAATGTGAATATTCCAGAGAAACCATCCTGATTTAAGAAAAATGTACCTTGTGTCCCTGATACTTGCCACATAACCTTAGAAAGGACACCGTTATATCATGCCTGGCAAAACACCACTTAATATTCCTGTTACAAATTATTTGCTAGGTGCCAGCATTGTGCTGCTTCACAAAATCAGGAAGAGATGGAGACGTAACTCATGCCATGAGGATTTGATTTTACTGTCTAAATATGCAGGTCAAATAAATCCATCCCAAAATGCATAGGAAGATCCATGGGAGAGTTCTACAGAAGTTATGTTGCTCTGTTTTCATATGAGTAGATGATGTCTTTTGTTGAAATTAATGGACAGAATAAGTTAATTTAAAATGTTATTTAACTAACATAACTAGCACATGGGACTGATTCCAGGACAAACAGGTACATAGAAGCAAAAGTAACCCAGAGTCTGAGACAGGCTACAATGAGATGACAAAGAAGGACAAGTTGAAGGCCAAGGACAGAAGTTCAGGCTTGATGTGAAAGACAAAACAATCCAAGGAAGAGAATTGGAAGGGAGATTAATACAGATCCTGTGCAAATAAAAGATCTGCATAGACTGAGATACAACATATTAAATTAAATGCTAGCAAAACTTCCAATACATTTTGATTTGAAAATACCAACTTATCTAAGGAAGCATGACAGCAGAATAGGATGTCGTTGTGGATGTGTTAGTAGGTGAAATGTGCTTTCAGCGAGGTAGGAATATATTTGGGGAATGTAACTGGGGAAAGATGTCAGTAATTCCAACTTCTAACCACAATCTTTCTTAAACAGTATTAACAAAATGGGAAGGAACTTTGTCTTTTGTTTATTTCTTCATATGGATTTCCATTACATAAAGTTTCAGTGGTGTGTGATGTATTCTGTCCCCAAGTATCCTGAAGTGGCTTAATCTAGTTTAAATTCATTTCTTACTTTGATACAGGGGATAAAAGCTACTCTTCCCATTAAAATATCTGTTCCACTGACTTATACTAATGAGTAATTAGGTATTATCAGATATCTCAGGATTAAATAATTAATATATCCTCTGAAAGACTATGGGTGACTGTTCAAATAAAGCCAATTAAATTAAGACAATTACTAATAATTCTCACTGTTATAAACTACATGGCTTGATTCTATAACTGTCACATATTACATTTCTGTGTCATAACTAAAGCATCTGTTTTAGCAAACAATATTCCCTGGCTATTAATAAAGCTGGGGCCACTTCAATTGTTTTTGAACGTCAGTATTGTGTTACCCAATGCCTGCTGTGTTACATTCAATTCATTTTTAGGCACAAGTTCACAAAAAAATTTCACTGAAACCCACAGGGAAACTGCATGTTCAGGTTGAACCTTTGTCCTTGAACTATAATTTTTTCATCTTTAGAATTCAATCTCTAGAAAAAAAAAAAAAAGGAGGATAGTCTAAAGTGAAAGAACAAATCTCTCAGTGGTCGCTTGGGGCTGAATGGAATAACTCCACCACACATGTTCCTAAGGGTGATCTTAAGAACATTTTGCCAAATTTAAAGTCCAAAGCAGCTCACCTTCAGTCTCTCAATTCTTTTATCATGGGTGTGATTTGACAAAAGACTAATTCTAAGAATACATCTCAATTAGAAGAAGATGTAAATTTTAAGTGTAACGGAGAATGACATTCATTCTAAAATTCTACAGTTCTATCCACACACAAGATTTGTAGCCTCCATTTTAGAGGCTGCTTTCTAGTTCTGGGGCATCCAACTTCAATTGCAGGACAGCCTTAAATTCTCAGACTAAGGAAATTATTTCAATTATATTAGAATGAAACAGGCATACTTTCTAGGCTAAGTAACATTGAAAGAGTTATATCAAGTGTGTTGTATGAACATCACAGTCTGGATTTGCATATGTTACATATATGTATAAATGTATGCATGCACATATTTGAAACATCGATGGCCTTTCAAAGAGTTTTGAACTACATGATGCTGGGATAGTTGTAGTATCTTCCTTTGATTGGTTGATTTTCATTTTTCTGATTGACAGGTGTTAAGATTTGAGGTGGCTAATTCCCTTTTGTTAGCTTTGAGGAATTATTTCACCAATAGTCTAATCCTCTTGTTTCTGGAGACCGGATGCTTATATCAGACATCTTTGTTGCCATAAACCACATTCCTTGATGTGATCTGTGGTTACTCATCATAGATGCTAGTTAAAAAGCTGCACTTAGGTGCAGCTTATATCAAGATATATGTATATTAACTGCTGAGGAAACAATCTATATTGGTTCTAGCCGGCATTTGACTGTCCACATATGTGAAATTTCCTGAACAAGAGTATTAAGTTTGTTGCCTGTTGTAGAGGAAAATGTGAAGATAATACAAAGATGTTGGTGGAAGGTGGTATTGTAACTTAATTACAGAAGAAAAGATCACATGAGTCAGTCGTATATGTGACTTGCATTTTGCCAGCTAAGGGCAAGGATTCCTCTGAATGTTTGTCAGAAGTATGGCTTCAAGAGTATAGGGTTTTATTCGGTGATTTTGAAGCCTATGGAGAACTCACACCGAAAACTCTATCTTGTCTTTCTGTTGTCAAAGTGACTTTAACCAGTTAAATTAAAACTTGGTCTATACAATTGATGTTTACAGATTGTGTTCTCTTTAGGATTGACCATTCCCCTACATCATTTGTGTTGAAGGCTTTTTTACATATGTTGAACATCTGAACTCCGTTTTTACATAGTTTAATTTTCTTTTAAACCAGGAGAAACAGAGAGGTATTGTGGTGATGTACGGCACAGTGTTGTCACCTGAAACTGTAACTGAACAAAAGTTCCTATAATTTCATTCCCTTCTACACATTACTTTATTTGGAGAGAAAGATGCCAATGCTTTGGAGCATGAATGGAGCCCTTTAAAGAAATGTTGATTGATTGAAATACAATGCACCAGCTGCGCAACTGAAATTAAAGGTGGGATAGTCAAAATTGCATAACATTTTCTGGCTAACTCTTAGCTATTACAGAGGTCTTACTGATTTTCATAGACACAATCTTAGATCCAGGCTCTGGTAACTCCTGTTTTACATACAATTGTTTCATTTACTTGAAAAACTGCAATCATTTTACATTGCTAATATGTTCTATGTGCATCGAGCAGTAAAAGTAACAATATGTGACCAGTTAAACATACTCAATCTCTAATTGTGGTGTGACAAAGGGATAATCCTGGTAAAAGTGTGCTATTATTTTGCTTTTGAACTAAAATCCTTCATGTTTGTACTCAACCTAAGGTGAAAAGTGTAAAAAAATACATTGTCTGTTGTATTTTTGGTGGATTAATAAAAATAGTACTATGCAGTCATGTACTTAAAAACATATTTTAGTACAGACAGGTAAGAAGACAGCATTAAGACTGACCAAGTATTCAGATTAAACTCCCATTCTCTCGGCTACTGTATGTTCATCTGTATAAACTGGAACATGGCATTGATTTGCTGCTATTAAAGCCAATGGCAAGATTGTCACCAATATTCAAGGTGTATACAGCTGAAAAATCTGAACATGTACTAGAACTTTGTGAAAATTACCCAAATCAAAATGAAGAGTTCCTTTACAACGTGCAAGCATTGGAACAGGCCACCACTAAAATTCCGCATGAAATTCTTCTGCATATTTCTTACAGAGAAAAATCATAGTTTAATGTTAAAGTATTTAGCCAAAGAGATTGCCTTGGTTCTGTTGTAGATAATAAGTTGTGTCCTTTGCATCCTAAAATCATACTAAGGACTACAGTAAGAATACATTAGGCAAATACCCATTTTGGGTTTTGGCTACTTAATTTTACCGGAACAGTTTTGATGGCCAGGTAGATTTCTGTAGTTTCAAGGCAAATATTTATTTTCTTCTGATGCACTGATCTTTTAAATTTCTCACAATATTACAGGGCAATTTAAAAGTACAAACATTGGGCAATAAGTAGCTTCAGGGTACACTTCGTGAGTTTTTGACTAAGAGCAAATATTTAACATCTATGATTTTGTTACTAGAATATCATCCACTAAATGTGTTTTACTGATCTTGGCTTAGTAGTGCATTGCCCCAAACTACTCTTTCTTGCTTATGTCTTAAACATTTTTTTTTTCAATATTCACATTTTACCTCAGCTCAGAACAAAAGATGTAGAAAAACTGCATGAGTTGGAAAAAATAAGATTTCTCCACTATAGTTTTCCTATTGGCAGAACCTGTAAAATAACACTGGTCTTTAAGGTTTTGAACTTTGTATGAGTCTGTCAATAGCCAGGATTACTTATATGGCTACCAAGAAAAAACCAGCAAGCAAACTTGAAGTTCTGATTTCCTACTGCTGCTATAGAAGGGGTAGGATCTAGCCGTTTCTCCTGGAGCAGAAATTCATTTATAATGTTAATCCACATTGACCATAATACTTTCATTAAATTCCTTTCTCACAAATGCAGATGTGAATGCTGCACTTCAAATACGTGAGTGATCCACCAGAAAGCAATAGGAGTATTCAGCTGCTTAAGTGCTTGTGTGTTTATGGGACTGAAGCCTAAATTTTCACACAAGAGCTCCTTCAGAATTAGTAAAAGGCTGAATTATTTTAGCAATCATCTCCTCACTTTTTTTTTAATAATAGTAATAAATATGTGGGAGCCTACTATGGAAGGAATATCATGCTGGGTCTGGTGAGATGAAATTGGTTAGTAGGAAGAAATGGTCCACAACATAGATTGGTGTATAATTAGAGTAGAAAAATACACAAGGGTATAAAATAATATAAATATATTAAGAAATAGCCAAGGGACAAGAATTGTATACTGAGAAGAGGCACTTCATGAATGTTTAAAGTCTTGTAAAAGAAAAAAAACCTCATTGTTAAGCTGGAAAATAAAATGCAGATTTATGACATGGGCATAATAATCTTCCTGTGAATAAAAGAATTTCAGATTCTAGTAAACTGTAAACTTGAGGCAAAAAAAAAATTATTTCCAAAGCTCACAAGTTTTGGTGTCATTAAAAATACAATATTTGTAAAGCAGATATAAACGACTGGGTATGTGAGTGGATCAAAAAGGAACTAACAGAGCAGTTATAGTTTGTCTGGAGGATTTGAAGAATGAATAGAGAGTTCTTGCTAAAGCTTGAAAGAAAAATAAAAGGAATTCAAGTGCAAAGGAAATCAGATAATATTTTTTCCTGATCTCTCACCAAACACCCCATTGAAGAGGCAAACCTTTATTCCAGTAAATAAAGTTTTCTTGCCAAAAATGTGGAGGTGGCTACTTTGTTCCCAGCCAAGCTGAGGATGAATTATGAAAATGAAACTTATATCTACTGGGACCTTCAGTTATCTGAAGATCTGTTGCAACATGTTAAAAGTGACGTAATTCAGGAAGATCTGGATTCTAGCTCAGGCTCAGAGGGAACTTGAGGACCTTATGGTTTCCTTTTTTTTCTATCAAGTTTTATAGCCCATATTTGTAGTAAAATAATGTTGTTTGAAGTTTGTATGTTTCATGGGAGCAGTGCTTTGAAGAAGTTATTTCATTTAAATAGCACCAGATGGAGTTTTAGTTTGTGACAGGATTCCAGTGTTTGGTTTGAAATTACGTTCTTTATTTGGGGGCTTTATGGAATCAACAGCATATATTCTTGTTCTGCCCCTTGGAAAAAATGCATCTTGAATCAATTTTGAAAAAGAATTAATGCTATGCTTAGATATTAACGTAGAGGATTTTCTTCACTATGAGGTTTCATTACTTCATATCAGAGTACGAATTAACTTTTAAATTCAATAGTATGTCTTGGTTCTTTTTTGACTATATGACAAACCCTGAAGATACAAAGTAGTGTTGTCAAAAGAAAAGGGTTAACAGTCTCAAAATTACAGGTTTTGCAACCAAGTGGGGTTGTGTAGGCTGTGCCTGGGGCAGTGGGGAGATCACCAGACCTTGGCAGCACCAAACTAATCAAGATAAGAGAATGATAATTTTCTACTTTCGTACATGAAATGACGTGACAAATGACTAACCAATTATTTACTTCACTATAGTTTCTTCTTTGTTGTTATTTTGTATATAAGACCTCAAAACGTGTGCTAGCTTTGCTTATTATTGCCTAGCACCCTTTTCTGCACAGACTGGAATAAAACAAGCATCTGGACTCTGTGTGTCAGTTGTTTTTTTCACACTGGGTCCCAGATTTGGGACAACAGTAGGAAAGAGTAAATCCTCAAAAGTAACAATAATGAATATTTAGTGTGAGAGGCAAAAGTATTTCTGTACTAATATTTGGAGTCAGTACTTAATTTTAATTCTTATTTTTTTTAATTTACCATCTTCCTGTATGCTGGTATCATCTGTATTTTAGAATCTCCACTTTGTAGCCAAAATAAAAGCTCAAAGAAGATGGGAAAGAGTTCATTAGTGATAAATGGAAGGGCAATGAGTTTGCTACTAATTGTGTCATTGACTTTTAACAACTCGTTGTCCAAAAGTAATGGGAGAGAGAGAGAAGGTGGCTATGGAATGGAAATCACCAGTCAAAGTACAGAAATGAAAAAAGGGTACCAAATTATTTTAGGAGAGAGAGTGGTCGTCTCTGTAAGCGGGCAACCTTTCAGAAACAGAAAGCCCAGAAGTAAAAATGAGAGTATGAGTGATTTTATCTTCCTTGAAGTAGACTGGGCTTCTAAGCCCACAGTCTTTTAGTAGTGGCAAAGACTCTAAAGTGGGAAGGTAAACATGTGGGAGATTTTATCTTCCCTAGAAAAAACTGAGAGAGTCCAAGGGCTTTTAATAGTAAGAAAGAATCTGAGGAGATGGAAATCAGGTCTCTCATTTTGTATACATTAGCAAATACACTTTCTACATACTTCTACTGTCTAGGATTAGAGTGGTTGTGTTAAAGAAAAGGAAAAAAAAAGAATAAAGTAAAGAGATATTTTAAACTTTCAGATTATCTCCAATGGTTAATATAAAAGCAAACCCAGTCACAGGTGGGTGAGACAACACCAGCATGTGAGCAGATAGAAGGAGTTTGACAGAAAAGTTCATGGGAAAGTTTGAGACATCACTTACTCAGGGATCTAGGAGAGTTAGATTGCAGAACATCTCATGCTGAGAACAGACTCATACAGTAAAAGACCATCCCACAGAGAGCATTTATCTTCTTAGGCAAATTGGAAATCTGTCTCTAGGTAGTGTACCTAAATCACTTTTTAAAACTGAGACTTAACTTAGAAGGCATCTAGATATTCCTCAAAGTTTTGCTCCAGCTCAGTCATGTCTTTTAAAAACAAATGCAATATCTTGATTTGTAACCAGAAACATTTTGAGAGCAAGAAGAAATTCTGGAATACACATATTCCCCGAAAGCAGAACTCTGCAGCAAGAAAACCACAAACTCCTGACAGAGCTCAGCTCAGGTTTCCAAATAATCTGAGATGTGGCACACTGGAAAAAGTGAAATTTATAGGAATTCCTTCCTACATTTTAAACATTTGACTTAATTGTACAAACGATTAACTAAGGTTTTCTCTTTTGGGACAGACATGCTGAAGAGACATTGTCATGACTTTTTTTTTACTTTTCAATCAAATGGTTTGAAATATATCCATTATCATTAACTGCTTACTTGTATCTTTCTTAATCAGGTATTGTTTTTCGTACCTCCTTTAGACGAAAAGAGAAAATTACACTGTCTTGGAAAACATAAATAAATTGATGCTGTGAAGAACTAACAAAAAAAGGAAAAAGTTTACCTTTGTGAAGTAACTGCTACTGCTAGTCTCCTGTAAAAAAAGTCGGGTAAATATTCATAGTTATGACAAGCATATAAAGACCTAGACCTCTCTAATTTCCCCTTACTCAACTTTAATAGTTTTAGTGTTCTGTAAAGGTAAAGGCAAATCTGTATTTTTTTTTTCACTGATTTTCCTCACACGTCTGTAAAAAACAAACAAACAAAAAATCAACCAACCAACAAGAAAACCCCACCCCAAAACCCCAGCAAACTCCACGGAAAAACCTAAGCTGATGAAAAACTCTGAAGCTCCAACAAAGAAAACCTTGAGTTTCAATAATCACAACTAAGTAGCCCAGGTTCTAATCTTAAAGATGTTTCATTAATTTGCTGCTCCTCTTCCCATGATATCTTGGCCCTTCTTCTAATTTATTAAAGCATAGATGTATCTTTATTTACTGAAGTGTTACGACAACAGATCTCCATGGATATAATGATAAAACGGTTCAAGAAATACCCATTCTCAAATCAACAATCACCCCAAGTGTTCATCGCACTGATTGCATTTAACAACATGACTTATGCAACATTCCTTGCCTCTGCCATGCCCAGTTGTGGACACCATTTGCTCATGAATGCATAGACAACTTTTCCCTTCAATCACAGTCACACAGCACTTGTTTGAACGAATCTAGTGAGCCATAAATTATTAGTAGTCCGTACTCCACATCTGGAAGACTGTTTAGATAAATCACATCATAATTCTTCCTGTTATTCTAGAGGAAGAAGAGTTCTAGAAGAAGAGGTCTACATATGAACATTTCATTCTCTTATGTAGCTCTATTTTTAAACGTTATTGTGAGTTTTGCCACTATTTATTCTGCTTTTTATTTCTTTAATTTTGACAACTCAACCATATTGAATTTCCTAATCTTTTGGCCAGACCTGTATTCATGTGTCCTGTAGTATCTTCATCATTTCAAATACTTGGATCTTTGTGAAATATTCAAGCTTTTCATTTGAGAAATTATTTTTCATATTTTGGTGATGTAATGAAGCCCTCAGAGAAGTTATTTAATGCCAAGTCCATCACATGCTTTTATTAGCACTTACGCAATGATAAATAATGCAAAATCATATCAATTTATATAGATATATATCATGTGCATATAAATGCAAACAGTGGAACAAATAACACTGCTTACTCTTTAATATTTCATCCTTAAATAGCTCAGCTGTTCTCCTTTTTTTCTTATAAGTAATCACCTTTCCCATCTGAAACAAATTAACTCCTGGGGAGGATATGTTCTGAGAGCTTTCATATGGTCCTTGTTACCAGGGAAACTACTTCTTTTGTCAGTGTGTATTCTAAAGCTCACAGACAGTGTAGATTGCTTTGTAACAGCAGATAACAAGAGACATCAAGGGCCAACTAGTTTGCATGTGGTTTCTGAGTGAAAAAAAAATAATTAGAGACTCTCATAGCACCAGCCAACATTACTTATCCTGGACAGCTCTTCAAAACAGAGGTTTGCAAAAGAGCGTGGTTTATCTATGTATTCGGCTTACTATAGGTTGATGAAAGAAATATTGTCCTAGGGGGTGGGTGGGGATGCAGTGCAGAGCATCCATTGATGCTGGGGAGTCCTCTGCCAAGGGATGATGTGTCAGGCATGTGCTGGACACTGCAGGGTCGAGTTTAAGAGTGCTGGAATAAGCTGCTAGAGGAAATCACTTCCCTCTGAGCTGGCTCTTCCTGGGTAGGTGCATCTCGTGTTGAAAGTGATTTGTAACATTTATTTAGTTTTTATCGCTACGCTGTGTGTTTTTTTCTACGGTATTGAGCCTCAGGCTTCCACTTTGTAATGGAATATAGTACCCGAGAACATATCTTTCTAATGAAAAAGGCCTTTTTTTTTTTCTTTTAGTCTTCTTATTTATTTTAAGCAAACAAAACTAACAGGTACAGTGAGAAAGTAAACCAGCTCTATGATTATACCTAATAATAATTACTGCTGTTTCAGAAGTTTCTCTGGTTTACATTTTTAATCTGCAGCTAGCTCAATGCCCACATTGGATTGAAGGAGGTATTTGAATTTAAAATTGTTGCCAAACAGGATACAGAGTTGAGCCAATAATGAGAAACAATGTGCTATTAATGGCTTTTGAACATATTAGCAAGTCTTCTCTTTTCTAAAGTCTATTAATAACAAAGCTCCATATATGTCATATGTCTTTATCAGTTTGCTTTTTTTAACCATGATATTTTGTCTAGAATTTTATCCAGAGGAGCTGGATTGTTTTAGAAGTTAAAATAGACTAGGTTAATGAATCTAGAGCATTGTTTTATTTAAAAAGAAAAAAAAAATCATCTGGATGATCAATTTTTGTTATTTGGAAGACTAAAATAATAAAACAGGGAACACTGGCTGCAGAAATGGAAATATCAGCTTAATTTTAACCATAATCATTCCACCATCATTGCAATAGTCCTTATGGGTTAGAGTTCAGTCTTTCATGAATGCTGTGTATGAACATAACTGATGTTTCAGTCAGCAGCACTTAACCCTGAATATTGGTTATAAGAACAGATTACCAAAAATAGAGCATATTAACAACACACATCAAAAAGTATTTGGAAAGAATCTGTCCTATTAATCTGAGCAGATCACCAGGTAGTGGCTATTCAACATGAGGAACACAGTTGGGAATGATAAATAAAAGATAGCAGGCCAAGAGAAATAACTGGATTTACAGAAATGAGAGAACAAGTTGTTAAAACCACTACTCATACTTATGTGGCACCAGGTGCATTAAATAGTAACACAAAGGTAGGGCTCCTTGCTCAGAAGCGTAGAATCTAAACAGAGTTTTTACGTACATGATGAGAGTTAGTCCAAGAAAACCAGCACAACTGGATGGCAAATTTATGAATGTATTTGGTATAAAAGGGTATAAGTTATTTTCTTGTGGTTGCTTATGATTTTTCAATACTTAACACTTCTCTGTATCAGGTTATGTTCCTCAAAGGTACATTCAATGGGCCTGATGCTGAAAAAAATATGCTTTAATCTCATAACCATATACACAAGAAGAATTTTAGATAAACTGTATCTGATTTCAATGGGACGTAAGCATATGTTTCTGTGCTTTGTAAAAATGGAGTTTTTCCTGCTTTCTGCTTAAATAATAGATATGTGAAGAATAAACCACAAGACCTCTTCCCCTTGGGACATTGGGCAAAAATCCAAAGTAAGAAAGGCTACAGCTTGTGAGAAGCTCAGGTGAGCTCGTCTTTGAATTCTGCAAAAACTGTATTTTCAGGTCGAGTTTGTAGCTAGCAGGTCCTGCAGGAGTTCTGCAAAAGCAGAGCATTTAGGCCCTGAGGGAAGAGAGAATGCTCTTCCCAATCTCTTTCAACAGTAGTCTCCCTTGTCAATTAAAAGGAAGACAGCTACTGTCAGCTAGGAATGTCTGTCAAGCCCTCAGTGTAAGATGCCTGAAGGGAGGACGCAGATTAAAGCACTGTAAGAAAAACAGATGTTAGAGCATGAACTAGAGATATTCTGAAATTCAAAGTAGTTGTTCTGCCTTAATGTGCTTAATTACAGAATTCCTTGTTGCTGTCATTAAAATTGAACACTGCTGTTAGCTCATTCATCTATGCTCCAATTTCTATTTAAAACTTTCAGTTCTCTTAGGGGTGGTAGGACCACCTAGATTTGCCAATCCCTGAGATGTTACATCAACAGGGGAAATATATTCTCTTTACAATTCTGAACTATTCAGTGGTAAATGTAAAAAAGGAAGTCCAGTGCATCAATTCCAGGACTAGGGATTAGATAGTCTAGATTTTATTACGTTAGATAGATTTGGGATGGAAACCTAGCTCCCTTGAAAACCTTGGAAGTTTTGCTATTAACTTCAAAAGACCTGCAATTTCTCCCTTGCTGTTAAAGTTGGAGTTAGTAATTCAGGTCAGCCTTTTGAAAAAGCCTCCGAACTAACGATTTTAAGAGAATACAGAGCATACCATATATGAAGCATTCAGCACTAGTGAGCTCATTTATACAAATTCTGTACCTAATTTTTATTTCCTTGGTTTTGCCATGTAGAAAATAAGATAAATAATTGTGGGTTTTAGAGAGGTTTTACTTATTGGTATTGAACCATTAGTCAATGAAAATAAAACAGCATTAAGAAAAACAAAAATATTAAACCCACATGTTTTAATCCTCCTGCTCTTCCTCTCTTCCTGAGTTAGGTCAAAATTGTATTTTCAGTTTTCTGCATAACCTTCCATTTTTCAAATTTGTTCATTTAGGGATAGAATAAAAAAGGGGAGCATTTTGGTGAAATTATTTCTAAAACATTTGAAAACTACACTGAAGACTTCCTTTCAGTAAAAATGAACCTGTTTTTAAGGAATGTGAAAAAAACCCCAATTTTTTTTTTTTTTTTTTTAATGAATTTTTTAAAAACAAAAGGTTTTCACATTTTCACAAAAACATTTTGTTTCCAACCAAGCAGCATATCCAGATGGAATAGTTCCAGTTATCTCAAGTCATAAGACCAAGAAAAGAAAATGAAGTAAAATGTAAACCTACTCTTTCAAATTTCCAGAAAACAGAGTAAAAATAGTGGAGATTTATTTACGCTGCATAAATATTTAAGTTAAATATAGAGATGAAAAGGTCAAACTTGTGCCTACAGGAAGCCCAGGAACAATCTGAGCTTCCTTTTCAGGCGTTGAACAAAATTATGTAAAGATGCCTTCAAATGTGGTTAAGGATGGGGAAGAGAAACACTCATTCCTGTGGAGTCACTCTATGGAAGAAGACCAAAGCTCCTGGAAGGCACTCTGGAAGATTTCTGGAGGCCAGAAGTTATGAGTCATGTGTCTGAGGCAGCATGAACCTGAAGAGACTGAAGGAAAAAAGGCAGCTAGAGTCACAGAACCACAAATATTTATGTCCATTTAATATAGATATTACGTAAAACACCTGGCACCAAAAACCAGCATTATATCATCACATAAGAACTACACTGTTGCAGTATGATATTCACTTTTTCACAGACTCAGCTCAGTAAGTTTTATCTAGAATTTTATGTGACTTTTTAAACTTTCTGTTGTCCCTCATAGAACATTCACTCAAATGCTCTGAATATTCTCTATACTTAATTCCTGAATGGTGCTTTATAGTTCCTCAGATATTCTCTGATTGAGTACAAAGGCTTCAGGGGGTCACATTTAAAGGAATTCCATATTTTTATTCAGTAACCTAAATAACTGACATGCTCTTAAAGAGGTGGTTTTCATTTGTGTATGTAAAAAATGTGATCAAGTTTTCAGATGTTCTCTGTACTTAATATTGGGAGCGAGAACTACTGAATACACTAATTATGTCTGGAAATCAATTAGCAACCTCAGTGGAAGCAAAGTGTTTCTGTGAGTTTGATTTGTATTGTGTGACCTGATTACTTTTGAAAATCAGCCCAACAGATTTTTTTTTTTTATCACTCTCTCAATATGTTAGCCTCAGCAGCACCTGTGACTGTGTACTCTGAATTACCTGGTTTGACTAGCATTCCTGCCAGTAAACCCACATGCTATGGTACTGCTTAATAGTGAGCACAGTAGCATTATGAATAAGGAGTCAAAGCAGAATAATTGGAAAATCCCAATATCCATGGAAACATATAAGGGACTATTTCCACAGCTGCTTGTCACAACCAATTACACATGCTGCTTCAGAAAGTATTTTTTAGTTTTAGGAACCAGGTTGCTGAAAGAAAATCCAGAATGTTTATTTATTCTTTAGTTGAAGTATAACTTAAAATTATTTTGGCATGGACTGTCTGCAGAGATATGGCATATTTGGATGGCAATGCCCCTTAAACAATGGCCAGAGTTTTTTTCTGGGGAAAAAAATACACAACACACAGCAGGAGCTGACTGAGTGCTGTTTAATGGCAACTTAGTACAGATATTCACACAAGTTAGCAGGCAGCAAAGAGAAAATGGAAAGAAAATGAGGAATCTCCGTACCATCCGAAATAGTTTTTTTAGCAGGTCACTGAGTATCATTGCTAGCCTATGAATTCACTCCAACACCTTCAGCCAATGTTCTGAGCCACCGGTTAAAAAGAAACAAAAAGGAAAGCTGACGTGCAAAACCCCCACAGACATGACCCTCCAAAAAGACCCCAAACCCCAAAATCCTAGAACCACAATAGCTGACCTGCTATATTTGGTTCACATCAGAACAGAGTCTGGGCTGTACCATATCTGCAGAAGAACATGTTCCAGATCTGGCCTTCAATTTGTCTGAACAAATTATGTCAGTTTTTCCCCACTGTGCACCAGAAGGGGTATTAGAAGAGCATCATGATGGATCTACAAAATTATATTAGCTAGGAAAAAAGTATTAGGGTGTTTGGGACAATATTAGGGCCCTCAGAACTGCTATTCTGCGTGTAACCTGAATTGCTTTCAGCAGTGGAATAACCCAGAACAGTATATCAAGGTATTACTCCAGAAATGACCTTGATAGGAACAATGAAACAGCACAGGGGGCTGATGCATTCTGTACATCTCGGAAAAATCTATGCGTCTGTCTTGGTAGACATAGTGCTGAATTTTTCAACTGATCTCAGTGAGTGTTAGGTCACTATTGCACATGAATAAAGCATATTTGCTTTTATTTATATATTTATATATATTTATATATTTTTATAAAAGCATATATTTGCTTTTTTGGTGTTTCAGAAGATTTTGCAAAGGTTAGTCAAAAGAAGGCAGGAGAAGGTGAGTCACATCATGCAATTCTAAAGACACCAATAACAAAAGAGAAATCGCCGAAAGAAAAAGATAGTTACTTTTATTTGCCCCTTCTCTGTTTAAGTGACAGCTGTAACTTTTGCATTAACAATTTGCCCCTTCTCTGTTTAAGTGACAGCTGTAACTTTTGCATTAACAATGTTAAATTTACCTTAGAAAAGAGTTAACGGAAAGCAGAATTTTTAAAAATAGGTGTTATTCAAATAGAAGGTAATTTAGTTATAAATATGTGTTCTACAAAGCTGTAAATTCATTCACATAGACACTATTAACATTGTTCAAACTGCTAAAATATATGCATAAACATTTTCAACATTGACAAACCAAGAAAGAAATATTTTCTTCACTTTTTTTCCCACCACAGCTTCTATGAATCCGTCCCAAGCACAATGTAGAATGCAAAACAGCTTAAGAAGGGCTCTCAAAATATTTCATTTTGTATTCCATTGTTATTTTTCATAAGATGTGGCCTCTGTTAGCTCAAAAACACATTTTCCCTGTTATTTCTTTTATATCCTTCCAACAGTTAGAGATAATTTTTTATCATCTTTACTCCTAGAAGTAATTTTTCTCCTAAAAGTGTATTTTCATTTTAAAAGCAAAAAGCACCTCTAAACGTTATATAGCATTTCATATTTTCAAAATACTTCTGTAAGTACTGTACTTTCATCAGTTTAAACCAGTAAAGTTGCAGAAAAACCCTAAAAGACTGTCTTCTTACAGAGATCCATTTCTCAGTGAATAAATGTAAAATGCCTATCATTTCACCTAAGCTATTTGAGCACCGAACTTAATATAGTGTGGTAAATATTTCAACACCTGAAGCTTTTCTCTGTAAGGCATGATCCTACATTCTATGGATATTTTCCAGTTAGAGTGAGAGCAAGGGGGAATCTCCCCCAAGTTTCCCACCTAATCCTGTGCTCTATCCAGTCATTGTTTCTTTTCCTTTAAACCATGAGAAATAAGCTGTTCTAGTCACTGGTAGTTCTACCACTTGCATTTGTTAACCTGCAGAGCTTACAATGTGAATTGTTTGGACCCTTTTTTTTTTTTTTTTTCTAATGGTGCAAAAAATATATATCTGTCAAGGGTTAGGGCTGGCCTGGCCACTAGACAAATTAGAAATGCTTTTTTGTATCAAACCCTCTGCCTTCCCAAAGGGGAAGAGAAAGGGAATAAGGGAGAAAGAGAGACTATGGATTAGAAAAGAAAACTGACACAGCTTTAATGAAACAATAACAATACAATGAAATATATACAAATATATGCAAAACCAATATCGAACTCAACACCATGCCACCCTACCCCACTGTCTCCTCCCATCCCCCTATCCATGCCAAACCCTCATCCCCGCCCCCCATAGCAATTACATCAGTGTCACCAGTGATGCTGTGGGCAGGCACTGGGGAAGTACCAGACTGGGCTCTGTGGCAGACAGGAACCAGATTCAGGAATGCATGGATTGGAATCAAAGGCAGAATGAACAGAGTCCTCCTCAGGTGCAGGCTGCTGAAGAAGAGGGCTTAACCCTTGTGATCCCTCAGCTTTATGCTGGATAGGACATATATGATATGGAATACCTTGTTGATAAGTTTAGGGTGATCTGTCCTGTCCACCCCTCGCTGTCACAGGCATGACCTTTACTTTACAGCACCCCAGCGTGGTACGCAAGATTTAGCAAGGACCTTGGTCTCCATAGGAGCAAGCGTAAGAGCCTTTCTGCACACCAGTCCTGGGTTGTAACTGTAAACGTTGAGCATTAGCTCTTATAGAAGCAGAGATACACTGTCTCCAAAAATATGCCATTAACTTCAGAAAGTGCAGTCACTTAGAACAGACTTAGCTGAAAATTAAAATCACCTAACAGAATTAGTTCTATTTTGACCCAAACCAGGACAAGTTACAGAGTTTCTCCAGAAATGAACAAGCCCTTATAAAACCTGTAGATACAAACCAAAAGATTTACAGATCTTTTCCTGAGAGCCTTTCAATTTTTTTTCTGCAGCCGTTTTCAGCCTGTTTCACCTCTGCTCCCAAAGGTTTCTCATATTCTCTGCTCTGCCTCCATGTCTCCTCACATCCCTGCTTACCTCTGTTTTGCTTGCCAGCCTGTGTGTGGCTTTTTGGAGCCAGTCCCATTCCATTTCCCAGCAGGCTCCAGCAGAGCAGAAGCGTGCCAGCATCTTCCTTGGGGAGAGGCAGGGAGAAACACTAAAATATTCTCATTTTCAGAAGGCGTATTTGAAATTAATGTTTTTGGCAATTCTGTCCTTCTATAAAATTGACTGAAATGACTGAATGTGTTCAGAAGCCCTCACAAGGGCATGCCATACGTTTAGCCAGGTTTGCTTCAGAGTTACCATGCTCCTATAAGTCCCCTTTCCTTCCTCAGTATGCCTAATAGTACCACAAGCTTCAAAACCCCACATATGCTGTCGGAAAGATCTGCTTAATAATGTCCTGTCTGAATCAGAGCTGTATAAGGACATTATATAGTATTTGAATAACATACAGGGAACGATAATGTAATTGTAGAGTTCGTTGCTTAAAGATGTGGATCTACAAACAATGATGATACGTAAATTACTTTCTCCAAACCTAATTTTTCTAACTAGGTCGTCTTTCATTTGGTTGCTCTTATCAAGTAAAGTTGGTTCTGATCTCACCTGCTTCAACATATATAATGCAATTCCCTGTGATTTGATGAATATGTAATAATCAATGAGAACAGAATCAGACCCTGTATATTTATAGGGAAGTATCTGAGATAGCATCATTAAATTACTTCTGTAAGATAACTAGAATAAAGCTCAAGTTTGACCCTCTTTAACTCAAAGGCAAAATACCCTTCAAATTCACTGGGTCCCTGGATTTCATTCATAATCCATACTTAACAATTTCACCAAATGCTATTCATCCAATAAGTCGTTGTCAGAAAATGCCAAGTAAAGTAATTGGTTCTCTAGACAAGACTTAATAGAAAGAAGAAAACAGGTTAGAGTAGTTAAGAGTAATTTTTACAATATTTGAAACTGATTAAAGGCTGACACTATTACATTTTTGATACATTGAAATTCTGAATATAATGCACCTGTCACAAAAGCCTCCAGATTTAAACCTCCAGATACATTTCGCTGTATAAAGTTCTGCAGCATGGTAAAGCTGAAGAGTCGTGATTTATTTGCATTGACCACATGAAGTATCCAAGAGGGACCTCAAACTAAATGAGATATACGTGGGTTAGGCCATCAGTTTTTTCTTAATTTTCTTAGACATAACATTGGACTATGGTATAGCAGCCACAGGGAGATCACACGTTTTGTTGTAGGGTGGTAAGTTCAGGCTATTTGCTTTGTGTGCATGAATATATGCCCAGGTGAATATATGCCAGGCATAACCAGTCCAAAAGGTTCGTACAGTGCATTGGTGACAACTTTCTGGACCTTGTATCAACAAACAGAGAAGATCTGGTCACGGATGTTAAGGTTGGGGGCAATCTTGGCTGTAGTGACCATGACATGTTAGAGTTTAGTGTTGTTAGGGAAAGAAGCAGGGTAATAAGTAAAATTTCTACCCTGGACTTTAAGAGGGCTAACTTTTTCCTCTTCAAGGATCTACTGAAAAGCATCCTGTGGGCTAGGGCCCTAAAAGGTAGGGGGGTCCAAGAGAGCTGGTCAATATTCAAACACT
>VZZY01024325.1:0-38071 GCA_013400335.1 Eurystomus gularis
AAGTTGTATCATACACCTTATGTTGTACTTATTTGTATCATGATGTAATTACATCCACAAAGATATAGACTGCCTCACCCTACTTGTACACGGCTTCCTCTTAAAGTCACCAGAAAACGATTTCTGCCATAACCATAGTCTTGCTTCATAAATGCAGGCCCCCCCTGCATAATAATTCTGTCAAACAGCAGCTAAGATACAATAACATTAATAAGACATGGAATGAGACTCAAAAACCTCACATTTCTCCTTCATTAGATGACTTAAAATCTAATTGAGAATATAAATGGAAAAAAGACAAACTGATAAAAGTTACTCAAGGGGTTAGAAGTACTTTATGGTATGTGTGCAAAAAGAGGAGGAGAGGGACAAAAATAAAACTCAGTTTGTGAGAGTCTCTCTCTCCAAGAGGAGGTTTAAAATCTCATACTTAGCAAAAATGTCCTGAAATTGTCTCTCTGTGGGGCATTTTAAAAAAAAAAATCCCTTAATAACATGTTTGCTGTTGTTGAAGTGTCTATTATGAGGCTCAGGCTGTGTGAAAGACTGTCTCTCCACAAGAGAGATATGACAGGCTTGTCAGGAGGGATAGAAGATGGCTGAAGATGGATATGTGCTGCCCTGTTGACAAGTGGTGGGGATAGGCAAGGAGATGGATCAGTAAAAACTTCCATTAAATCAAGAAAAACACAACTTGCCCCTAACATCACCTCTGATAGTTTCTTGGACCAGCTGCTTCCCTGACACCCTACTGAGGAACAAATTGCTTTCCTAGCAGGACATTTGGACACTCCTGCATTAATAGATATGGATCCCAGCATGCCAAGCCAAGCAAGAAGGCAATTTAATATGAGCAACACTGTCATCTCAATTTAGGCCAACAGTTAGGATGCCCTACAGGGCATTGCAACAGCTTCTAGAAGTACACAGCATAAGACATTCTTTCTGTCTTAAGGCTATAGAAAGCTGGTATTTCTAGTAAATAGCCAACCCAAGGAGAATGGAAAATGTAAATGCATAGATGACAACAGCATTGTACTGTCTAGGAGCATCAGTTTCAATTCAAAGGCCTTTCATTTCTGTAGAGAACTGAAGCAAAATTTGCAGGGCAAGAAAAAAAAACCTTGAGGAACCAGGAATAACACTAGGTGGCAGGCATTTCACTTTCAGGTGGAGGTAAATTTCAGAACAAAAATTTAGCCGGTTCAGACAGCTGTCAAGCATAATAGTGTAACCATGCTAAGTAACAGGAAGGACACAGAAACTTTCAACATTTACTTTCTGATAGTGAATCTTTTCAGTTTGAATATAGTTGTTTTTAGTAATCATGCTTTTATTTTTGCACAAGTGCACTCTTCAATGCAATCTCCAGCTAAGTCTAAACAGGAAAATAAAGTGGACATGCCATACTTTGAGAACAGTGGGCCATATAGTGGGATTCCCTGAGTTACTAGCACTTGCATTCCTGCAAGTCTTGAGCAGTTTGCTGAGGCAATGATTGTACACGGTAAGAAAAGGATAAATAGTGTTACCATCTTATGAAGTGAATAACAAGATTTTTCTGAATCAAACTGTCTCTTTGGGAAGTAAACCTCCTGCAAGTCTGAGGAAGATGTTTCAGGATTAGGTGGCATTGTAGACAGACTGCCTTGGAAGGCAGCTTCCAAAGCAAGTTGAAAACTTTGGGCTGTTGGAGGGGACCTAGGGGTAGCTATGAGAGAAAGGGAATGGGCAAACAGGTGTATTCACTGGAAAATTGAGATATTTCATCTGTGCTGCACACAAAGATCAGATCTACGTGTTAGATAAAGAAAGCTATGACCCCTGGGTATCTTGATCCAGGATGCTTTAAAGAAAGTATTTCCTGACCAACTATCTATCCCAGTTTTACAGAGGCATTCTCCACATGACTTGATCCAGCTCCAAGCATGGTTCAAGTACACTGTTATTCAAAAGCTTTCCATCAGCAGTGCAGGACCATCTTCCTGCTCGCTTGCAGCTCCTGAAGATGTTCACTTGTGCATGACAGCATGACCTCCTTGGTACAAGTGTAGAGTTAGAACCTATGTCCAGATGTCTAATCAGTATCAGGAAGACATTACTACTTAACATTTTCTAAATGAGCATGAGGTTTCACAGAAGTGCTAAGGGTAAGTCTTGTCCTCTGTCTTCAGGGGACCTGCTCAAAGGTTATGAAGAGAAACAGTAGCATTGGTTGGTTTGCAGCTGGCCACTTGCAGAAGCAATTATATAATGTCTGGATAAGTACTACTCTGGCAAAATCAGCAGCTGCAATGGAGGGACAAACACCTTTTTCAGGAGTATCGGTGGACATGGAGCCCTTTTGGCTACAATTCTCTATTGTCCTCTCAATTTTCTTATTCAAAATGACAAGGAAATAGAAGACTGGATGCCCTGATGGCTTTACACATTGCAAGCCTGTTTCACAGCCAACCAATGAAGCAAGGGAGTTGTAACACCATTTGAGAAGAAAGAGGATGTAGATAATTGTTGACTGGAAAGCCAAAAATGGGATTCCCTGACTTCACCGGTAGCTTGGCTGCTGGGAGCTGTTTCTGGTCTCCTATGAGTCACACATGTTAGTCAGTGTCATTCAGTGCTCTATAATTTTAAATTGATCTTGGGTAGAGTGAAGAACACAGGTCTGTGGAAATAGTGATTGTTTGGCAGTCCCCTCCAAGACCCCAAAGCATTACTAAGATTATGAGAGTAATAAAAAGATGCCGTCCAGCTATTAGAAGTCACACAGTTAATCACCTGTGAAATTATGCCATAAAACTTAACAATTACCCTTCTTGGTGGGGAAATGTCTAGACATTCAGCGTTTGTTTTATTTTCTCTGAGCTCTGCTCAGCTTGTCTTGAAATTGTCTTTTTGTGTAAGAAAACTAATCAGTTGCTTGTTAAAACATTTTAGCATGAGCAGCAACTACTGTTTTCCTCAATCTTAACCAATCTTCACATTCCAAATGACACTATATATGACAAGAAACAACACACAGTTCTCTATGCTGCTGATAGTGCCAGTTTTTTCCCTCATTGCTTCAAAGCACATGGAATGAAAGAGCTCTCTGAGAAAACAAATCAAAGTGGTACACACTTACTCTAGGTCTCTGGCAGAGAAAGTCAAGACATCAGGAAAAATCTTAGTTTCCATCACTGACGAACCCAGATTGAAAAATGTAAACCCAGAAACATTTGAAGGAACATTTTCAGATTATTTCTAATAATGAAAATTGGAAATTGTAAATTTCAGTGACAATATTCGTCTGGCATGATCTTGTGTCATTCTTATCTCTGTAGCTGTTTACAGAGCTTGCTTGTATGCACAAGAACAGAATGCTAATGTGATGTTATTCCATCTTATCCCTGTCCTTTAATCTTATTGACAGCTCACTTAATTGGTCACTATTTTCAATTCCATGATTCACAATCAAGTGCTAAACAATGCAGTACAAGTTCTAATGACATGACAGATACAATTAAACTGTGCTAGATCATGGTACAACTGAACTAGATAACATACCTGCTTGATCTGACTGTACCTATCATGATCGGAAAGACTAGCTTTTGTTACTTTAAAAAAAGTTACTAATTTTAATCAAAAAGCAAGCTAGAAAGATGAATCTCTGGCTTTTTAACTGTCCATTCTAATTTTTATTCACTATATGATGTTTTCAAGTTTAGAAAAGTACAAAGGAAAAAAGCTTTCCAAGACCAGTCACAAGAGATTAGATCTAAAATGCCATATATATGAACAGCTAATCATTCTCTAGAAATGATTTTTCCCACCTGAGTGAAAACAGCACAGCACGCAATGAGGTCATACCATTATTAAGAACTTGGAGCCACCACGAACTGCTTAGGATACCAAACAAAGCAGACTAACAGATGAATGAAAGTAGCCAATGCCAAAAGCGACATTTAGGCAAAACGAAGCTCCCAGTTAAGATTCCCATTAGCTTTTTCCTTCTGCCTCATGATCAAAGTTTAAAATACCAGTCACAACTACTAATTTTGGTAAATATTAATATCATACATCTTTTCAGAAGCTAGGTTTATATTCCCAGTCATATTGCCTGCAAGTTACGCAACTATTCTTTGGGATCCAAAAATAAATCTTTTCAGATGCTTGAGAAAAATACATGCTTTCATATGGATTTTTAGACATAGTTAAATGCATGAGTTCATACAAAAACTAAGAATTTTATTCAGTTCCTAAATACACTTCTAGCTTAGAGGAAGAGATTCGTTGCACTCGTATCGGTAAGATAAAAGTTCTTGCTGCTTTTAATATTTTAACGCAATTTCCATCAACTGTTCATTGGTACCACATACACGGATGTGCAAGACCACCTCAAATCACTGAAGAAGATTTGAAAAAATACATTTTGTGTCCTGATTGCTATCACTCAAATATTTCTGCAACTTCCATTTATGATAACGTGCCTTTGGCAACGGCAAAAATTCCCATAATTTTAATATCAAAACACATTAAATAAAAAGTGTAATTGAACTTGATTTTCAAATTTGTTTTATCAGGTTTGGGTGACTATTTTAAACAAAGAAACTCAGATATGAAAAATATTTCACTCCTAGAAACCTTTCCTTATTAATCTTCTCAGCATATTCAAATAGAAAGGTTTGGTTACAGAAGTCTGAAAAGCGGGAATATATGAAAAAAATAATGCCAAAGTATCCTTGTAACTGTATCATGAATACTAAAATAAAATGAAGGTTTATGAAAGGGATTATACTATTCACAGAATAAAAGTACCTTTAAATGAATATGACTTCTCTGCTGCCTGCAAATTTTCCCAAATCCATCTTTTGCTACATTATGTATATACATGTATGGTTCCCTGTGTAAAATGACAGGAAAGTCTCAATAAAGAGATAAAATGGGGAACCTGTGAAAAATGTCTCCAAAGAATTCATGCAGCAGGAACAGGGTTATTTAAAAACAGTAATAATAATACTTGAGGTAAGTGCTGCATTTGAGAGGATTATACAAGGAGAGAAAATAAACCATGTATAAAGAAAGATTAAAAACCACAGATATACAAGAAATAGAAATGTTACATGAATAGCTAAGTGCTGAAGAATCAATGTACTACAAATAAAATACGGAGCGAATTAAGCGAATCTAATTGTACTCAGAAGTTTGAAGATAAATATGAAATTTCACCCCCCAAATAGAGGGTCTTTTTCTGCTTTAAAGCAGAGTTAGTTTAAAATACCTAAGAACAGAAGACTGAAGTGCTTCTTCATTTGCTTGATATAAGCTCTGAAGGCTTTACTTCAAGTGTGTTTTTTATAAAATTTGGTAAGGAAGGGGTGAGAGGGTGAAACCACAAGGCAAGTGATAGAATTGAAGAAGGCATGGAAAAAGAAAGTCTGAGAAAGACTCCTACAAGGAATAGGTTGGTCCAAAGGACAGAGGAAACACCACCAGTGAAGAACTAGCATACATACAAATGTTTCTGGATCTTAGTGATGGTGACTTGCATCCCCACTTGTTTACGCATTTAAGGGAAAATACAATAAAATAATTGTGAGATTTATGTGGCATAAAATATGAATGATCTTTGCTAAGAGGAAAAAGATAGGTGAAGGGCTTAGCGACTGAAACCTTTCCCAATTCTCTTTCATTCTAATATTAATGCTGTACATGGAGGACAGTTTCCTTCCTTTTATAAAATGCTATGCCTCAAATTCCACAATTTCCATGAAAATTTTCAGTGAAAGAAATTGAATTCTCTTCCCCACCTATTCTGCCCTAGTGGGGCCACATCTGTAGCACAATGTCCATTTCTGGGCTCTCCAGTTCAGGAGAGACAGGGAACTACTGGAGAGAGTCCAGTGGAGGGCTATGAAGATGATTAGGGGACTGGAACATCTCTCTTAAGAGGAAGGGCTGAGAGCCCTGGGGCTGTTTAGCCTGGACACCAGAAGACTGAGAGGGGATCTTATCAGTATCTAAAGGGCAGAGGGCAAGAGGATGGGGCTAGACTCTTTTCAGTGGTGTCCAGTGATAGGACAAGGGGCAACGGACACAAACTGGAACAGAGGAAGTTCTACCTCAACATCAGAAAAAAAACATCTTTACCATGAGGGTGATGGAGCACTGGAACAGGCTGTCTGGAGAGGTTGTGGAGTCTCCTTCTCTGGAGACTTTCAAAACCCACCTGGACGTGTTCCTGTGTAACCTGCCCTAGGTGAACCTGCTTTGGCAAGGAGGTTTGGACTGGATGATCTCCAGAGGTTCCTTCCAACCCCTGCCATTCTGTGATTCTGTGAATAATGGGTCTGAATACAAAGTAGGCTTTCCTATGTAATTTCCAGGCTGTCCAAAGAGCTTGGAGATGGCTCGAAGATTTGGGAGCTCTGAAATAGTGAACTGTAGGAACTAGACAGATTTCTTTTTTAAAGGTTACATTGAATGTTTCTTTCCTCATAAAATGTCCACAGTGATTTTATGACATGGTGGCTAGTTTATTCTGGGTATCATGAAGTATCAGCAGTGTCATTTCATAAGTAGCTGACCATTCAAAGGAAAAAGATTGTCTAATCAAATTCTGGCAGTGGGAGCTCACAGGAGAGGAGAAAGCACTAATGTCACTCTGAGCTAGGTCTGGCTTTCTGTAAAGCTGTATATAGAAAACCACTAGGGATACGAACACCCCCTTAGGTTTATGTATGTTAGTCACTGACAGCATATAAACATTCTGCGATATTACACTTAATAGATTTTATGTTTCAGCTTTTGTTTGAGACTCCTTCTAGAACAAAGTCTGCTGTTCACTGGAATGAGCAGAGTCAAGCCTATACAAAGTTGATGATGGCACATCCCACCGATTTATCTTCTTCAAAACCAAGTGGACTGGGAAGAGGATAGAAAAAGACCCTTTCCTTGGATAAGCATTTTTTAAATGGACATCTTCCATCTTTTACTAAGTCATAACATCAGAAAGGAAAATAGGGCCATTGTTCAGATTCAGGTTTCCTCACTGTGCATTTAATCTGTTATTTTGCATTAGGAGAAGTAATTACTGTGATTTATACACCTCAGCCCAGCATTTGCCCTTTTTACACTGCCATACTGTTGACTCAAGATCATATCGTGATCCACTGTAGTTCCCAGATTGTCTTTTGCCATGTTGCTGTCTCTCAGCATTTATTCTCTCATAACATACAGCTGCTTTTACTTCTCTAAGTGTAGAAACTTTGCATTTATCCTTACTCAATTGCTATCAAGTTCTAAACTGTTTGCTGTCCCCCAGCTACATATTCTATGCAAATTTAATAAACTTACACGATAATAATTCATCAAGTCATAAGAGAAAATATTAAAACCTGTCAAATTCAGGACAGAGTTGAAACATCCCTTGACTTTGACTGTGAAATGATAGTCTATACACAGCTTTCTGACTAATTACAATCCACCTAATGAAATTATAATCTAAACTCATATTTTCTAATTTGCCTATGGGAATTTAATATGAAACAATGTGAGGAATCTTACTGGATTCAATATAGATGACATCATCTGCTTTTCTCCTACCCACAAGTCCTGTTACTCCGGCATAACAATGTTAGATAGATGTGATAAACTCTTGCTAAGTCCTGCTTCCTGAGATTTTATCTTTTTTTTTGTCCTCTAGGTAATTACCAGTAGTTTCATTATTCGCTACAGATTTCCCTCAGGAATTCAAGTTAAACTTACTGGTCTATAAATCTCAGTTTCTCTTTTCCCCTCTTTTTAGACATAGACTTCATGTTTTCACCTTTTTTCAAAATATTCCCTATCTATATTCTTAGAAGTGACCATTAATATTCTAGATTTTCTTCAGCCATTCCCACGAGAAAAACTTCATCTTGCCCAGCTGACTAGAAAACATGTCTCTATCCTGTCCTCTCCTCACTAGAGCTGGTATTTTAAGTTCTGTTTATGGGAAAAAAAAACACAAAAACCAAACAAAACCCCCAAAACCCCAAACAACTTTATGGACAGCTTTCTGAATATTTTTTGGTGGACTTTGTATTAAAAGTATTTTATTTCATGTTTTGCACTTTCTGACTTTGTCCCTATGTGTTTTCTGTTTTCTAGCTGTTCCTAGTGATACAACCAGCTTAATTTTTTTATACACTTCTTTCTTACTCTTCAGGTCACAAAAAAGGTCATTATTCAAGCAAATTGATGTTTCTTTACCTTTCCTAGTCCTCCTTTACATTGAGAAAATTTACCATTCTGCCCTTAATATAATTTCTTTACTGAAAATTCAGATCCCTTTTTTTGCTTAGAACTGATTTCTTATTAGTTACCCAAGTCTGCTTATTTCTACTTTCCAGAAGTCACTGTCTTCCTCATGCTTCACTTGAAAAAGTATGGGGTTTTTAGCTGATTTTTTGTTTGTTTTTGTCTAAGCAAATCAATCTAAAAAATTCCATCTGTAAAAGAATCAAACATTTCCTGTCAAGAGTGGGGTTCCTCACAGATGGATATTGGGTCCAATGCTGTTTAATGTCTTCATAAATGATATGGATGATGGGATCACATGTACCCCGATGGAGTTTGCTGATGATACCAAACCAAGTGAGGAAGTGGACACTTTGGAAGGGAGAGCCTCCCTGCAGGAAGACCTGGTTAGGCTGGAAGAGTGGGAGAACAAGAACCTTATGGAGTTCAACAAGGACAAAGCTATGGTCCTGCACCTGGGAAAACATAATCCAGGAGTGCAGCACAGAGTGGGATCTACCTGGATAGAGAGCAGCTCTGTGGAAAGGGATCTGGGGGTCCTCGTGGACAACCTCATATGAATGAACAGTGTGCTGCAGTGGCAAAGAAAGCCAACAAGATGCTGAGTTGTATCAACAAGGGCATCATTAGCAGAGATAAAGAAGTCATTACGCCACTCTCCTCAGCGCTTGTCAGGCCACACCTGGAACACTGTGTTCAGTTGTGGTCCCTGCCATACAAAAAAGATGTGGACAGGTCAGGGAGCATCCAGAGAAGGGCCATAAAGATAATCAAAGGACTGGGAATCTGCCATATGAGGAAAGGCTGAGAGAACTGGTTTGTTCAGCCTTGAGAAAAGAAGGCTTAGGGGAGACCTTATCACCATGATCCAGTATTTAAAGGGTGGCTACAAAGAAGATGGAGACTCCCTTTTTACAGGGAGTTACATGGAAAAGACCAGGGGTAATGGGTACAAGTTACTCCTGGGAGGATTCGGATTAGACCCAAGAGAAAGATTTTCACAAGGACAATCAGCCATTGGAATAATCTCACTTGAACTGGTGGATTCCTCAACATTGGACACTTAAAAAATTTCTCTGGACACAGTGCTGGGCCATCTTGTCTAGACTGTGCTTTTGCCAAGAAAGGTTGAACGAGATGATCCTTGAGGTCCCTTCCAACCTGGTGTTCTATGATTCTATCATTCAAGCTCCTTTATTTCAGGAGTTGGCCACCGGACATCCATATGAAATAATTTAAATACTGGGTTTTTTTTTTCTGAAACATAATGAACGAGAACATGTTCGAATTACACAGACAACATTTTTGCAAACACAAAATGTATGCAAATGTTATTAGGGCAATTTATTTCTGAAATGTGTCATCTCTTCAGCAGGAATACTCTGCATGGGTTAAATGTTTTTTAATGCAGTTTTGCATAGTTATATGTTGCACTCTGAAAATAAAGATTGAACTGTTCATTCTCTGTTGACTGAAATAATGTAAAAGATCTTTTGCTAATAATTAATGTCACATCCCACTGGGACAAACACTATTTGCATGGCTTATAATACAAACAATACAAACCCACTAATGTGTTTCCCTGAACAGTGAAAGCTTGTGATGCATATTATGAAAACACCACTGGTGAGAACCACAGCAGCATATAAAAGCTATTATTGTTTTGTACATTTATTGCTAAGTTTATTTCCTCTTTGATTTATTTAACTCACCAATTACCAGCTGTTTTCACTCCTCTGATAGGAGGATATGGTGAGTTACTAGCTCAGAGCAATGCTACTGTTTGGCAGCCAATTTTTTTTCCATCTCCAAATCTGAAACACTTTCCTGAATAACTTTAGGTAATTACTTCATGCCCAGAAAAAGCTTCCTGTTGGTGTAAAGGATTTTAAAATATGGTAACTGTAGATACTTAAAACCACAAAATTTGGTAGGTTCTAATCAATATACATTCATACAACAATTCTGCAACAACCAGGAACTCATGTAAAACATCACAGTCATGTGGCTGGGCTGTTCTTTGTACATCCAGTGCTTACATATTTAAAGCTTTCAATCACTCAGATCACTCTGCACACACTTGTAGTCTCCCCACTGCTCCTTTCACACCCACACACCGCAGTTCCTAGCCACAGTTCACCATATAAGCACCTCAATTCCATCTTCGTTTATACGAAGATTTGGCAGGCAGTTTCCCACGGTTCTGAATACGTACAGCCAAGGCACATATACTCTAATCTACTCTTTTACTCCTCTATGCCAGGCCCACCCATCAAAGAATACAATAAATTATAGTTTTTCCTACAGAATATGCATTTTCAGACTCTGCTAGGGATCTCTGGAGAAATCTCCCGTTTACTAGCTGTTATTCTCCATCATCTCCACCTGTTCACTAGGGAACGAGCAAGCAATCAGAGGTGCGGTACTGCCTCACACAAAGTCATGGGTCCCAGCAGAGGAGGCAAGTTAACGTCCCTGTTGCCTCCTTCCAGGCTGTTCCCACATAACACAAGAGCAGTTTCTCACTCCTGAAGACAAGAGAGAGAGTGAAGATACTCATCTTCCTATGAGAGTGTTGAATACTCAGTAGGTCCCACCAGGACTTCTCAGACCTCATTGTAAGCCTGCTTCCTTGTTTCCCTCATTTTCCTATTTACTCTTCCTCCATCTCCAGTGGGGTTCTTGTGGATTTCAGTTTTGGTATTCTGTCCTTCTAAAGATTTCAGTTTTTTGATTTAAGTCAAATGTCACCGACAGACTATGCAACAACAGGCATATTCAACTGAGTTTTTTCAGACAACTCTGATCAATAAGGTTTTGACATAAGCACCCTTAGCATAAAGATTAAGAAATTTCAAAAAGCACATTTAAGAGACATGCAAGAAGTTCCCTGAACAAAGTAAGGAAATACAATTTACATTCATTTTAGTTTGAAGGGACAAGTAAGTAGAAAACAAAGTCTTGTCAAGCTTTCTTTATATATGATAACATTGTAGAACATGCCTGATACCTATGTTTTATTTGCAGATAATACTTAATATTAAGCACTGGCTTTAGACTGGTGGCCTAAAAGTCAATCTTTTTTAATATAACCATTTCAGGTGTGCATAAGAGATTTATCATTGTCATTACTTGGTATTATAGATGTCAGCATTTTCACTGGCACATAAGATAAAATAACAGAGAAAATTACAAAATTTATTTGATATTTCTAAATGAAAACAATGCCCAGATTAACCAGCCTAGTTTACTGCTCACTTAGTCTGAACAAGTGAGCCACCAGCACGTTTAAACCTTACTGCTTATCTCTTCACTTAGGTCTTTTAAGTGTCAGTGGAATAGATTTTCTATTATGGTAGTGATTGTCATCCAATTTAACTTGAGAGCTTTTGGAAAAAAAAAACCCATAATTGAGTGGTATGAATGATTTAACTTTTGAGAAATATAGGGATAAAATGGAGTTAACTGAGACATGGTTATCAACCCATGATTTTCTGCCCTTAGTCAAGGCCTCCATGCGCAGATATATATTATCCTTATCCGAATTTTCCCTTTTCTTGCTTGTGATGATTTTATGAGCACATACTGCATTCTGGCTTTCTATTATTTCCCACTGAATTACAGCCGGTCATTGTTCTCCAAATCTATGTCCTTGCTTTCCATTATGAATATTATTAGTTTACTTTGTAAGGGAAGTCTTTTATTTAATTTGGTCATTATATTTTCATTTTATTTTGTTTTCATAGTTTGCCCTTGACTTTGCAACATTTTCTTTACTCCCTCTATTACAGCTTAGTGACCTTAATATCATTGTTAAGGTTGAGACGCAACTTCTATTCTAAATTCACTTTCACAAGCTTATAACTTTTACCGGATATTCTCTTTCAGGATTATGCTTTGTTAGAAGTGGATTTTTGTTTGAAGCTTCATAAGCATCATCTATTTGTTTTGAGTTATCCAACATGAAAAGATAGCAGTTTTGCAGCAATCAAGGCAGTTTTCAGATGCTTTTTTTGGACTCTGATAATTGAAAATCAGCTTTGTTTCAGCACTTCAAAATCAGCTTTGATTGTGGAATGGTGGCTTTGCGATCTCTTTGAAATTGTTTTGAAATAACAGAGTTTTGCATGTGACATCATTATTAAATAACTTACTGAAGGAGTAGTGATGAGGAAAGTTTATCTCAGAATAACTCTGTCCTACTTAATATTATTATAAAAAGCTGTTTCTTTTCAGTAAGAAAATTATATTTAGTTATGTTTTAAATCTTTTTAATGCCATTTTTCTCCCACTCTTCAAGAAGTGTAGCCCAACCAGATGCATTACAGAGTGGCTAGTCAGTATGAGTTCTCTCTAGTATATGGAAATAATGCAATGAGCAACGAAAAAACCCCATCATTCTTATACTGGTGAAAAGGCAAGCCATCACTTTGCTTCATTCCACAGACACACTGTCGGAATTAGAAAAAGATGTGTGAAAGAGCTTTTGCTTAAAGATCCAGTAAGAAATCCTATATAGGTCCTATAGCCCAAGCTTCTTGTTTATCTTCACAGAAAATACGTTATTTGGGGAAGTGTTAAAGAACACTGCCCCTAACTTTTCCCTGGCTGCTCTCTATGGTACACTTGTATTCTTTATTATGTGCCATTCCCTTTTTCATCACAAAGAGATTAATGATCTCAGTAAGTAATTATTTTATGCCTCCCACACAGAAAATGCTGTTGTAGACTTGGAGGAATGAACCAAGAGACTTTGCGTATTTCAGAGAGTCGAGGTAAAGCTGAGAAAGAAACTTTCTGGGTATTTCTTTGATCAGCCAATGGAGATATATAAAAACTTGCAAACATTTTAAATTGGAGTACTTCTTTTAGTAAAGGAAAAGTTTCATTACTCGTAAGTTCCAAACTGACACAAACTGCTGCTTTCTGTATTTATGCTTACACAGAATAGATTTATAACCCCCAGATCTCTACTGCAGTTTTTTAGTCTGACATCCAATGATGTGAAGACTACAAGTGGCACAAAAGCTGTAGAAAGCAATGTTTTTTTGAGATCTATGTCATTTGCTCACTTCATGAGCATTGTGATTTGATTTACTTCCGAGCTGGGCTACTGGCCAGAATTATACAAGACACATAATGAGGACATTTTTCCTTCAGCATTCAGAACTTGGAATTTTTTCCCTGGCTAAGCTACAAATGCCGGTCAATAGATTCATTCTAATCCAAGATCTTATTGTTCTGGTCCTATCTTTTTACTCCATCATTTCTCATTGATTAAGCAGCTCTTACGTTTTACAGTAATGCAATAGTACAATCTAAAGTGCCTCAGGAGGCCTTCATATGAAACTTCATGTGAAAGGCATTAAATAGGCTTACTTTGATTCATATTTATTTTCCTTTTCATTTATAAGTGATTTTCTGCATTCAGCCTGTGTTTCTCTTTCCTGTTCAAATACAGAAAGTTTTTAGAAGATTGCTCAAATAAGCCTCTTACAGAATTAGAATCCTGCCCTTGGTGGCTGCCATTCTCAAGCAGCACATCCTCTGCTGATTGCATTATTGTTCCCCCTCCAGTGACTCAGCGGCAGATCTGTTTATTCATACCAAACCTTCCATTAAACTCCAGTTCTGCTAATTTACAAATTCATTTGTATTTGTCTTATCAATTATAAAACTGCAGTCAGTATATGAACTTTATAAGCAGGAAAGCTCAGGTACCTCTTGTGGTCTGGGACAGACTGTTAAAACCAGAATTTTTTAATCTGTTAAGGAAATACAGGTTGGTTCAAAATGGCTACACTTTTCCATCATGCACAAAGGGTTTATCATAAAAGGGAGAATAATCTTACTCTGTGTGTAAGTGGAATATGAAGTCAGAAGACAGAGCTCAGTTTTTCATACATGCAGATTTAACTGGAGATTTCTATCAACAGTTTATTTCTCCTTCTCTCCTATTGCTGTACTCCATGCTTCTTCTGATGGACCACATGATACAATGTCCCCAGACTGTGAGACATGTTTCTAGGCACTTGAAGAGGAGAGAAGTACTAAGAAAAAAAGTAGTTCCAAGTCCTCTCCAGTCATAAACTTCCATTATATTTAAGGCTTGACAGAATTATGAGTTCATCTAATGTAATCTCCTGAGCATCATAAACCATTAGATATCACCCAGATACAGCTACATAGAGCCAATTATTTTAATTAGACAAGAGCACTTCAGTCGTCAAGAGACTGAACTGCAGTGTGCCACAGGCATAGACCAAAATAGACATAATGTCATCAAAGCCTGAGGCTCGCATAATAACATGGAATTTCTAGGTGAGAAATGCCCCCCAGATCCCTAGAGATGATATGCATCTTATCCACCAACTTTGGCACAGAATGTCAAGTCCCTATCAATGAGACCTGAGAGAAACCTTTGAATTCTCCTTCAAATGTGGTGATCAATTTAATCGTGACCTGAGCATCAGAGTATGATATACTCAGTGGGTACCTAAGAAAAGGAAGCACAGTTGACCAGAAAAGGTACTTTTTTTGGAGCTGTTTTTCCAAGTCTATGTGCTAAACCAAATATACAGTAAGCTGTGGCTATTTTAAATTGCGTACATTTTTCATTTCATCTGCTGAAAAATGTTGATCTCTTTCCACAGATGAAGAAATTTGAAGCCTGGGCAGCTTCAGTTCTGGAATCTGAATTTTGAATGAGTGGCAAAGTCAAGTGTTTAGTATCTCTAGTATGAAAATCCCTAGCACCTTTCCAGGGGACTGTTTGATCTAGCAGTTTATAAGGACTAATATTTAGTTGATAAGTACTAATACCTACTACTAATGTGATTTTAAACACAACTCCAATCTCAACTTAAAATGGGGATCACATACTTGCAATTTTAGCTCATTCTTATTTCAGACAAATTGGTAAAACTGAGACTATTTATCTTCTGCAAGGCATTGGTTTACATAATGCCAGTCTGAGCTGGTTTGCATGCATAGAGACCAGTTTTATCCTCTCTAGTTCCTAAGTCTGTGTGTTCAGTTTTGACTTACCTTCACAAGCAAGAACTTGATTTTATTTTAGTTTTCTGTAATGCAATTTCCCTGACTCAGGTACAGCATTATTCTGCTATCTGTGTTCTCATGCTAGATTACAAAGACCAGCAGCCTTCATGCCTTTATCACATTACTACCTCCTTTCTCTACCTCCTTGCTCGTTCTTTGTCAGAACACATATGACAGATTTTAAATGGTGAACTAGTAGGTAAGCAACAGAATACTAAAACGCCAAAGACACCACACAGTCAATATAACATTTGAAATGTACATGTACAACAGCCATTTTCCAGATGCCTGCATGATGCAGAACACAGGGAACAGCTATACCCTACATAAATTAAGGGATACAGAATTTGATCACATAATATGAGACATCCCACAATATTCTGGACTCTTAGCAGGCAAAAGTAATGAATTTTCAATTCTAGCTCAATTAAAGCTGAAGAGACTCACATGTTGTTTTCCAACATTATTTTATTAGGTTGTTCTTCTCCATGGGATGTAAAGGAAAAATCAGTTATTCTTCTACCTATTGAATCAAGCACAAGTAATTGATTTCATCTCTGTATATTAAGAATTTGTTTTGGTTTTGCTAGTCACATGAACTAACACGATCCATGTTATCAATAATGGAAACATTCTTTAGATTGCTTTATCCAATCACTGCTGAGTTTCATATCAGTCACCAGGTCAATGAATTGCAGAACTGCAAGGTATGGGCAATGGAAATAATGCACCTTGACAGCAATACACAGCTTGTATTGTGCTATTCTGGGATAGAAGTTTTATTAAAACATCAACATTCTACCATATCTCTTAAAAGCCCCATGTTTTTACAGTTCATTCTAAACCACATAGAACATTACCGGAAAAAAAACCTACAAATGCAAAAAGAATTTTGGTCAGCCTGAGAAAGCCTGTCATATTTTAGCAATGAAACAACTTGCTTAGCTACTGAAGCATAATGTGTCAACAAGATGGAATTCCACTTTCTAAAGGCTAGAGTGCCCACTCGATTGAAGAAAGCAATACATGATTACTACTTAGAGCCTGTGATACTTTGCTAGCAACTCAGCATTTAGCAATAATAGAAAACGTCGGTCCCATTTTCATTCTCTCCGAAAAAACTTCCTATACAATATTCTGAAACACTCCTGCTGTGAGCTGTTTTCTTAATCTCAGCAGTATCTTCAGCTATTACCTTATCCATAGTAATACCTTTCTAAAATTTAATGACATATGGAACAAGGACATATACCTGAAATGTAATAACAAAGAGTAACCCTTCAATTTTCCTATGGGTACTAGATAGGTATCTCCTATTTCCATTTTAGTGCTTTGCAAATGACATAAAGGCCTCAAGGTCTGTTCTTTTCTGAATTATTCTTCTGTTTTTCAGAAACTTGGAGCCTTCGATTTCTGTTCCTGCTTCAACTTTCATTCCCATCTCAAAACTGAGACAAAAATTCAGATCATTCTGCACATAGCCCTTCTTCACTCATGACCTTTTATTCATCTGATTATAAAATGAAAAAGATATTTTCAGTGCAAGTATCTTCAAAGATTGCCTTGAATTACCACTACTCATCTTGACTATCTTTATATCCTGAAGTATTTTAAGAGGTGCCTGCTTTCTCTTTACATACATTCAAGACTTTCCTGGTACTGCTAATGAAGAAGCAAAGCACATGTCTTGAACCGAACATTTATACCTACATCTCTAAAAGTAAAGTATGTTAGGTTAGTCAGACTTTCAAACATTTTGATCAGGAAATATATATGAAAAAATGTGCCAAAACCAAATCTAAGAGTGATAGAAATTGCACAAAGAAAGTACATGCCGATCATGACAGTACATTGCATTACAATATAAGACTTACAATTGTTATATGTGGAAACTGCATTTCACTTCTAGACTGGGGTACCCTTAGAAACTATTATGCACTTTCATATATATTAAATAGTTCTGAAACTATTTGCAAGCTAGTTCAGGTTCCATAGGGGGTATAAGTGTGCTCACATAGCACTCCAACTGAGATGTAAAACCCCAAAATAAACCCCACTCCAGAAGTTTAGAAGGACACACCTTACTAACAAAATCATTATTTGAATTATCAAAATTAAGTGAATAGGAACTTGGTGCTTGGAATTTTTATAATTCAGATTTGTCTCCTCAAAACATTTTTCCCAATTATTCAGGGTTCACCTACATGTTTATTATATTGCTTAAGAAAGACATCACTGAAGATGTAACATGCATGCTAGGAAATGCATGAACAGAAGATAATGAACCACAAAAAAAGAGCTTTGCAAACAACAGGAGTGTGTATTGCACTTCTCATGTAACTATTTTGGAGTGTCCTCTATTCTATTAAGCTTTCTGAAAAGGCAGAGAATTATTAATTCTACAAATAGGTTGCAATTGCTTTTGACATGTGCTTCCTTAGCCATGGAAGAAGAATGCAAGAAGAAATCAATTGGAAAAGATTGCTGGGAAGAGTGAAATTGCCTTAGGGATTTTGTTCTATGTAATACAACGGCCTAGGACTTCTATTTATAAGGAAGACATGGTATTTATATCTATTGATTTTTCAGGGACCTCTTGCAGTCTGCAGCCTTAGAATTTCACTTGTCCTAGAAGGGAACACATCTTTAGTAAAATCTTGATGTTTTTCAATGGTATTATGCTTACAGAACAGTAAATATTGTGTAAAAGAGGTGAAATAACCCCAAATTTTGTGCTCCCTTAGCAAAGCTATAGAAATTCTTTTATCATTGCACATTTAATACACTGAGGTTGAGCACTCACTTGCAGACTGGAGTTTTGCATTAGGGGATCTGAATGAAGGGCCACGAAAACATCAATATATCAATATGATAGTCTCTTCCTAAGACCATTTGAAAATGTCACTCAGACCTTAGGATAGTTTAAAGTGATCTCAGGACCTCCATGATCCTTCAAGAATCAGGTCTCCTCGCAAGGGATTATCAAACAACAGAGGATCTCCGGAAATAGATTTATACAGACTATACTAGGAATAAGTAAACTCAAGGGGAAAAGATCAACAGAGGCTCTATCTCCACTATCCCCGAACTCCCTTCTCACCCTATTCCAAGGGATAGGTCAACTGATACTTCATGCTGCAAAATGTTCATACCATTGTAGAGCAAGTGCTGGGATGCAGTCACACATTAGTCAGTTATTATCCCACTGTAAGACATTGATGGGATGTTTTGCAAGACAGATGAGCTGTATGTGTAGAAACCTAGGCCTACTTTTTAATAAACACGTAGTATAGTCCCTTTTGAAGCTTCATTCTAACCTGCTTTTAACTCAAAACTTTTCTTTAATATACAGGAAAAAAATACATCGGTACAATATAAAACAAGACAAAAATGTTTTATTCATAGAGCTTTTGTATGCCTTGATTACCACAGCTTTGCCTGTACCCAGGCCAGCTGCTACAATATGTACTGTCTACTATGCTTTGTTGCTCTTTTCTTAAATTAAATAAGTCAAAATTTTATATCTGAGCAATAAAAGTTAGTAACAAAGCTCTGATGCATAGTAATGAAGGTAGAACAGCAGCGTATAATGGTAATATCTTGGTAAATCAATTAATATGTTTATGGCTGATGCTAAAAAACACAAAAGATTAGGCAAGGGTACCACAACATGGCTTTGGGTGAGGACAATTCATAATCATTAAAAAGCTATCTGCATGCTACTTTTCAAGTAAAAAGAAATCTCTCTTCTTGTTCTATTTCTTTGCCTGAAATCCTGAATAGATAGCAGTGCCTGACTGCAGAGGGTACATATGGGGATGCTTAATTTTTAACCTCTCTCCTCACCTTTTTGGTACAGTTCTGTCTAGATACTTACCAGGCTGTTTCTGGGCCCCACACATTGCTTTTCCCAAATTTCCTGAGATCTTTAACTTTCCCAAAGGCCCTTTTAGCAAATAGAGAGCACTCTCTTGGAGGCTTTGACACCAATAGCAATGACTTTGCAAAAAGAGATTCTAGTTCCTCATTTCACATATAGAGAAAGAAACTGAGGAAAGCAAAATGTCTCTATCCTAGCCTGTCTCAGTTACCTGTTCATTTTTCAATACTCTTTCAGATTTGGTTGGAGTCCCTACATGTTTGGGACTGCTTCACACAGTATTTTCTCTGAAAAATTGAATACTTCTTTTGCTTCAGTTCCTGGTGACCAGCTTACTCTCTATTTGTTTTTTTCTTCCTCTCTTTTTAAAAAATGGCTGCTGAAAACACTTTTCATTTACTGTCTTGACTTTCTCTTGAAAACCTATCCATCCTCCCTCCTTTGATCCATCTCACCAATTAATCAAAATTCTCATTTACCTGAGAGTTGTTAGCTACCCTTATACAGTAATTCAGACCTGAACAATTGGTTTGTCTGTGCAGTAGACAATTATTTCTCTGCAAGGGCTTTTGGGTGAATAACAGATCATTGATGTTAGATGCAACTCACGCTGTTAGCGTAAGTTAGTGTAGTTATCAACTAACTGTTAGCGTAGTTATCAACTCTGAACTTTATCCAAAGACAGAGGTTCAAATACTCCCAAAGAAACTCTACATATCTAAAGTATAGCTTAAAGAATGCCACAGATATCCATAGAGAATCTCCAGATTCATGTTGCCTTCCTTATTTCTTTGTTTACCAGCTTCAACAAGGAATGTCTCTGTACAATCTAAACTGTACAAATAAGTATTGCAAGGCGTCTTTTGCTCTGTTTATTTGGATGGACAAAAGGGACATTCTTAATCTAGGGCCATTCTTTGAGCTTGTAAATCATTGTGTACGCTCATGAGGGAACCCAGAGCTCGGAAGTTGATGTTCCTGGATTCCATAAAGAAGAGTGGAAGGCATTCACACTAAAAAAGGCCAGGTTTTGCCTGGGAAAAAACCCATGATAGTTTAACTTTCTGAATAGAAAACACTCAAAGTTACTACAGAAAACAGAGTAGAAATAAATAGCTTTCCTTAACTGTCTGGGTGTCCTTGCAGGCAGATCCTTACCTTCAGTCAGCTTTCTCATGGGCAGCTGACTTCAGTGCTAGCACCCTCACAATAGGAAATATTTTGTGACAAATTTTTCTTGAGGTCATCATTTGTCAGGGTGCAAAGAAAGATTCAAAGACATGTATTTTCATCCTGTTCTGTTACGGATTCTGAGCAAGGGCCTTAATGTTATCAAAATTTGGCTTACAAACCAGCCTCTTGCTTCTCATTTCAGCCTCAGTGAATTGTACTCCCTAATGTTCAAGGTGTCACATAATTCAAAACAAAGGTTGAGGTTAAACTCAAGGCTGCAGATCTGGCCACTAGCAAGCACAGCACAGAGTCCATAAAAGGAAACAGAGCAGTTTGCTAAAGCAGGCAGTAGATCAATCCTTTATGCTATGTACACTTTATTTACAGGGCATTTGCAGATTCACAATGATGATGAATGAAGCTGCAAAACACAGTTTGATTTTCATCACTTCAAGGCAGAGAGCAGAGTAAAAATTATTTGTTGCTTTATCTTTTTAAACCAGTGTCTAATAGTTAATCCAGAGGCATTTCTTTTTGTTTATTCAGTCTTGTTTCTTATTACTTTCCCTCCTTCTGCTCTATTTTATAGCCCTATGTCTGCTCAGTGGGTCTGGAGAGTACTCTGTTTTACATGCACCACTGCATGGACAGATAGGAAGTTTTACCAAGGTCGACAGATGCTAACCTACTCATAGAAGACAAGTTACTGCAACTTCCTAGTTCAGCAAACTATTATTCTTTCATGGTATCAGCTTGGAAAACATCAAAACTGCAAGAAAAAGTGCATTTTTCACAAGAAAGACAACAGCAAAAGCATGATAATATTTTATAAATATAGGTATTTTCTCTTCTCTCATAGCCTACATGGAATTCAGTAATAATACCAACCATGGAAAGAGGCACTTAGTACAAACCTCAGTTAGTCACTCTGACCTAACATTTAACAGGTTCTTTTATACAGGGATTTCTCTCTACATTTTTCTGCTTCTTCCAAAGCTTGATTCATTTAAAGTACCTGTGTTTTCTATTGCCAAAAAAAATCACTGATTCATGTGATCTGACCTCTTAGCAAAAACATTTTCAAGTGTCATCTGGTTTTGTTTTCCAGAAATCTACCATTAATTGTGCATTCTGTCTGCTTAAAAGCAATTGCTATGAGAAAAAAAAATTCTACTTTTCTTTTTGTCATGTATCTTAACATGCATGAGCAATACCACAGCACTATTGCATACTGGTCATTCTTTCTCTCTCTCCACTCTCTCCTTTTTTCTATGACTTAAAAAGAAAGTTGGTGCTAATATAACAATGAATGTTTTGCTCAACATCCTGTTTGGTTTTGCTGAATGCTAGGAGAAGAAAGTCAAAGCGCATTTGTATCGCAACTTGCACAGTTCAATTTCTCACCATAACTGCTTAGCAACTTCTTAAACCAAATAAAGCAAAGAGTTCTGGAAGGGACATGTGTATTGAGCTACAATATCTCACTCTAGTATGAAAGGCAATTCGTAGTCACTGATGGAAAAAGGAAAAAAAATTTCCCCCTTATTCTAACATCATACAATATCAGTTGTTTCCCACACCACTAGTAGAAAAACGTATGTTCTTACCCCACAGCCTATTCCATTGCCTGGTTCACATACAATTTTCCTCACTCCTGGTTCAGGAAGCAAACCTGCTCCACAGCCGGGTGTTGGACACAGCACTCCTCCCATCTGCAGCACACATTCCTCGGCCCCATAGCGCTGGTAGCGGTTGTACTACAATACAACAGAGTGGTGTTAAACTTCTAACAGAACACAAAAAAACCTCCCCACAAACTTTGATCTTGAATCTATCCCACACAATCAAGTCAACTATCCTAATGTCTCACATGCTAAGTTTGGGTTATTTGTCAAAAGTCTAAAACTTCACACTGTCATTAAATGGAGTGTCACTCCACTGCAACTCACATCATATACATCGCCCTCTGACTCGTAGCTATTATTTGCACCACCAGAACATTGTGGAGGATATTAAAATCAAGAAAACAGCACGCTGTTTCTGTAACCAACCTCAAGAACTTATATTGCTATTAAAAAATTATTGTAAACATCATAAATATAGTCCAACAACAGATACTGATAAGTGCTGTGTACAGATTGAAAAGAAACCCACAAAAATTCTCAAGGGTCTATAGCTACGAGTAAGGTTGTAAAAATTGCCCCACAACTTTATTTTCAAAATACATTCAATGAAACACATTGGTAAAATAATTATCAGACATAGATTTATTTCAATATTAGCTTTCTCCAGGGTCTCACAGGAAATTTTCTTAGTTTCCACAGTTTTGATCTAGTTCCATCCTGATAGCCTAAAAGGCTATGGAAGTGCTTCCATTTTAATGATGGAGACACCAACACACAGTAATATTAAATAACGTGCTCAGTGTATCCTCACTGACAAAAATGCCCACTCTAAAATGACTGATGCCATTGCAATAACTCTCCCTGGTCTAACTCACCCCGCTTTCAGCCAGAGATAAGCTGAGCAAGTACAAATCATGCTGCCTACATGTAAATCACAGTCACTCTAGGATTCTGTGCTGGTGCAGTTCCACACTAGTGGCTATATAACCATTGTTAACCAGGCTTCAGATTCGCCTATAAATCTGGTCTACTGTAGAGTGAAATAAATGAAAGCATTTGGTCCTAATAGCCCCAAAGAAAACACGAGAATCCAAAAGGCCAAAGAAGGGAGTAGTATGAATTTTCTCTGTGAGCTGAATGACTTTATGGTGTGCTAAAGGAACAAAACAGAGCTTTAGGTTACAGCACTCACAACAGTGCATCATAAACTTTTATCCCATAACTGCTCATGAAAATCCTATTTCCTTTTTAGGGGGGGATAACAAACAAAACATTATTTCTCCATTTGCACCCCTTTCCAAAGAAATCCCACAAGGAAAACAAAAGCATTAGGACCAAGACCTCATACACAAAGCACACAAGAAGAATATTAAATTACAAAGACAGGGGCTCCACTGCATATTTTCTGGGTACAATTAAGAAGATTCTTCTGCAAATGTTATGTTACACTGGGTTTTTAAAAATAGCGTGCAACTTCTTAAAACAATATATTGACACAAAAGTGTTGCATCCAGAAGAAAAAAAACACCCAAACAGAAACTATCCATCTCTGTTAATTAACACAAAATCCAAACAAACTTCCTCTCAAAAGAAAAGCAAAATCTAAAAGGGGAGAAAGCCTTCAAAATACATACTCAGTGTATGAACAACAGCCAGAAATCCCAAGTTAAGGATTGTGGATATGGAAAATACCAGTATTTTGAGAAACGTACAAGACATGTCTGCAAAGCCTCCTTGAATGCAGGGGCTCAACAAGTCAACTGGTGCTTTTCTATGTTATTAGTATGCTCAAATCTAGAGTAACAGCATAAACATTCAATGCTGGACTCTACAAATTTTCAGCAAAGTTTGTGATCCTTGCACTAAATACATGCTTGAGTGCTCTGAGTCATTCTGCTGGCCTTGAACAGAAATATGGGTAACTACAGCTGCAAAATTCTCTGCTACCTAATTTTTCTTCAGGGCAGAGACTGGTCCTGAAGGTGAGGATAGTGATTGTCTCACCCTGTTAAGAGGGAACATTGTGCTGGAGGTGGACTGTTAGCAGCATCTTATTACAGAGACAAACACCAGTAACAGTGTAGCTGAGATTCTGTCAGCATTTCCATTATAAATTCTCAGGTGAAGAAAAGGACAAGCTTTCCAGTCATTAACTTATGACATAAAAGGGCATAAAAGCATAAAGGGGCATAAAGCATAAAAGGGCACGGAGAGATTCCTCTCCTGTCTTTTTTTTTGATGGACGAAAATGGAAGATAGGTAAGATGAGAATCAATCTGTCTTGTTCGAGAAAGTTACAGAAAGGAAATGTCCAGTCTACCTACTGGCAAGGTGGGCAAAGCCCTCATATTTTGTCCAACCAATTTGACATTTTACACAAGTTCAGCACAGAACTCAGGCCAAATCAGCATAGCACTTGCATTAGTGATTTTCATGCTAAAAAAGCCAAACGAATGATCAATTTGAAGGTAGGAAAGATCCTGCTAAATGTGTTTGCAAATTTTGACATCTAGTTACCTAGCCTGCTTTTCTACCATCAAAGTCCAAGATACGTTCGTAAGATGTCATATTCCAATTTCTTTTTCCTTGTTCCTGTACAGCGGCTCACTTCAAACCCAGCAACCAACTAAAACGTAGTAGCAGAACATACACACATTTGCCATAACACTGTCATATACAACATATGCAGATTTATATTCTTTATTCAGTGTCCTGAAACAAAACTACTCACTTTACATTAAGGGTGCATTTATAAAAGGCCTGTAAAGGACCAAAACACTTATTAATGAATTGTTAATTAACTATTTGCATATAGTGACAAATTACATCTATCAGGGACATTTTCTCCTATATACCACACCCATACATATCACACAGGACCAGTGCAATCAACATGCTTAAAGCAAGTCAATTTTCAAAAGCCCTTGAATGGCTTTGGAGCCCATGATTTATTTTTGATCATGTCTGGATGAGATATTTACAATATTCCAGCAGAAAACCACCACTGGTTTACTTTGCCTCTTATTCTTAACTGGAGTTTTAAAGGAGGATTTATTAAATTTAGTTTGGATTTTCACAGTGATGATGCCTATAGTTGCACTGGTTGCTCGGACTCATTTTGTAATTAACAGGAGAGACGGGATGCAATTAATCTTTTCTCTTTTAGACTTATATATCAGTATGAGAAGAACAGAGCCTGGGAGAGATAAGACAATTTGCTAGATATTGACACCTCAAATTAGGTGATATCCACAATAGCTGTTTCAGTTCCAATAATTCTGATTCTAATTCACCTGGCCTAAGCTATTTCTGAAACCAAAGTTTAGGTACCTATGTGGCTTAGACTGTGAACCATCTCACACAATTTTAGCTCTTCAAAATGTAATCATCTAATCTAAACAAGTCAAATACACTCCAAATATATTGGATGAGAAGGAACAAGATCCTAAGAAGGGAATTTATCCTGACTTGTGATGTCTAAGATAGGTAGGCTGAAAACACCCCATGGAAGTGATATAGTTGAAGCTGAGAAAACTAACTTAGGCTAATATCTAAAATGTAGAGACCTGTCATTAAAAGACTAATCTAACTCTTTTGTAAATTCAAAATATTTCTCGGTATCTCTTACTCAATTACCAATGTGCCTCCTACTTAAAGATGAACTCACCATACATAAAACAGTTCTGCATGCTAGAAGGAGGAAAAGAATCTCCAATTACTTTTAGGAAAAACCTCTTATAAAGTTTAATATATGGGGAACTTGACGGAACTGGCATTCATGGCATCTGATTTCATTTCTGGCAGCAGCACAGACTTCCTGTGGTTTTCACGTAAGTTCTTAATCTATGCTTCTCATCAGTTCCCCATTTGTAAAGAGAGAGAATGATACTTGCTGATTTCACTGTAGTGTTAAGAAGCAAAATGCATTAATAGTCATGAGGACATCAAATAATATGGTAATGAGGGGCATAAAATTACACAGAAATTGCCAACCATCTACTGCGGCTAGAAGGCAGCTTTTGAGCAAAGCATGTCAGGCATTTATATGCTACTGTTCTAAGGTCCTCAAAAAGACAGGCAGGTAAACAGTTGCTAGATTGACCATAGAAGCATATGCATCAACGCTTATGTGAAAAAAAAACCCCAAACAAACAGCTACCCAAACAAAAAAACTTTAAAAATACGATTAACTCCAAATCACTAGTACTAAGACAGCTAAAGGTATATGAACAAAGCAGACGTAAAACATTCTGATCTTTTTTCTCTGAAAACTGCATCCTGTTGCGAACTTTCTTCTCAGTCTGTTAATTGCCCCAGTCAACCCAATTCTACACATTCCATGGAATAAAATTTTGAGTGGAAGAAATTCTCTAGTTATGTTATTTCAACCATATCAAGAAGTCCTTTGGTGCAATCCTTGCTTGTAAAGACTTGCCAGGACCTTTAGAAATTATTTTTATAAACAATTATAAATTATAATATGACATCGACATGGAGACTGGGTAATTGTAACCATTTGTTCCCTGCTCCTTACTTTCCAGATTGGGATGGTTTCCCTTGAGTCTTTAAATGGTATCGGGTTTTCAACCACTGGAAATTCAATCATTTGCTGTTGTAAATCATGGGTAACATAAATGAAATCATTGGGTTGACACAGACATAAAACAAGTTTAACTATGGATTGCAGTCTCTTCAGTTACACTGAGATTCAGATACTAAGACAAAATTGAAATGCATGTGGATGCACAAAACTCTTGTGAAATACACTTTGTCAACACAGTGATTCCTTGTGTGTTATTTAATTTGCAAGTTATGCTTTCACGTCATAAGCATCTATGCCTTGTGTTATTTTAATTTACTTTGTTTTTACACTTTGGGCACAGTTTTCTTTATTTTCCTTTTTTCCTTACATCTAAAAGCATCTGCCCAATAGTAGCCTCACAGGGAAGTTTGGACAAAAGTTTAACAGTAGATGTAAAGCCAAAATGTCTAACCTCTGAAAGGTAATTCAATTACTTGTTTCTTTTAACTGTTTGTAACGGTCTCAAAGGAAAGAAAATCTACTTTCTGGAGTCAGATTGTTTTTACTGCTCCTATAAATCAAATAACCATCTGTGTGTTTCAAAATTAGATTGTGGAGGCTATTAGTACATAATGTAGACCAAGCACTTTATTTATATGTATTATACACATACAAAACCCCCAAGAATTAGTTCTGTAATGTAATTAGGCAACTCAAAGTACAAAACCCTTAGTAGTCATTGGACTAAGAAAAACAGTTACAAAAGTGTCATCCAAAATATAGACTAAAAAGAGTCTGACTGACATAGTTCTCCATTAAAAACCCTTCATTTTTCCTGAGTTACTGGGGTCCTCTGATGGCCAGTTGTAGGTTAAGAAAAGCAAGTTCAGAGCATCAGCTCCCTCTTATTCCCTCAGGAGCACCACAAAGGAGACTAGGAAGAGAATCACCTTCTAGAAGGCTAGAATTTGCCTGACTTTGGAGAGTCATGGAAAATTGACTAAGGCAGTGTCAAGACAATATTTACATAAGAAGCGCCTAACTGGACCAGTGAAACACAATTCACACATGAAATTAAACTGGAATAGAGAGGGAGAAAGAAAGGAAAGACTGCAGTTTGCAGAACGATATGAAAGAAAGCACAAGGTGAGGAGTATGAAAATAGAAGGTAAAAAGTGCTGAGAAGAGAGAATACCGGAGCAGGCTGTATTGGAAATCAAACTGAATATAAGAGAGGCAATATGATGCAAAGAAGACAGTGGACTAAGTACAGTGTATGGCTTGGCACTGTATTTACAAACTATTGGAAGGTTTGTGGGATCAGTCTGAATAGACTGAATGCTAGAGATAAACATTCAGCTCTTTCCCACCCTTGTGGAGCTTGAAGCCACATTCCTTTCTTCCCTAGAAGTAACAACCAGCAAAGCTGCAACTGATGCAAGGAAATCTTTTCAGCTGATGCTGGTGCAAATTGCGCAACTGAGATTCACTGAAGTAGATACTGGCTCCCAGGAATCCCGCTTCTCAGGTCACAAGAGTGAATGCACGCACATTCCATGAAAGCAGATCAAAGTCATCCAAGAAATGGAATAAGTCTCATCTTCTACATCCACCTGAGATATTGAACCCTGGGGGGTTCAAATCTTTCTGAATTTAATAAAAACTCAGTGGAAGAGAATTCCTCTATTTTAAGAAGCACTGCGTAGTTCTAACACTGATAGTTGTTAGACGTAAACATTTTTTTCTTGTTTTGATAAGAAAATAATATCCTTTAATTAGTTTTGATCACAAATACTTTCTCCTTTCTTTCTCCCCATTTTTTATTTCAGCTGTTGAATCAAAAATAAATTACTTTTACTTGTCTAGTGCACAGACAACAAATTTTAAAAAAGGAGTAGGAAAGTAGAGATGCCCTGCCTATGACAAAAACTCAAAGAGAATAATGTTCTGATAATCCAGGAGAGAAAAAGCTGAGGAACTGACATGGATTCCAATTACCTATGAGGTCAGAGGAGGTAGCAGTTAGGAGATATTCAAAGCAGATATAACATAGGAAGAAAAGAGAGGCACATCACTGGTCATATAAAATTGCAAGACTGTAAAGTTTGTTGTGTAGTTCCAGCTATAAAAAAAAAAAAAAGGTGGTGCAAGAAGGAACAAGAGTTAACACAGTAGCTCAAATTCAGAGAGAGAGTGATAGGATGATAATGTTAAATCCAAGAGGCAAGCCAAGTGAGATGGATAGCAATCGGATATTAGACAGAAAAGTGGAAGAAACTGCGAGATACGTGTAGTTATCACTCACATTGAGTACTAGCTGAAGCCAAGGGACTGGGTGGGAGAGCACAGAACTCAAAGGAAGTATACTCGTAAAGATACAGATTTGAGAACAGTAACAAAACATCTTCGATTTAGTAATTATGAAGTGGAGAAATTATTCTGTGAAAACGTCTTCTTCTTTTTTTTTTTTTAAACTGCATATGAATTATCAAGAGGTAACTTAGATTTTTTCCATGCGTAGTTATCAAAAAATCTTGACCCACAAATACTTCAGAAGCACTTTGTTGATTATATTTGACAGTTTCCTGCACAAAACTCAGCTGACTAATTAGAATTGTTACATGACATTACTTTTGCCTGAATGGGTAAATATGTATCAAATAGTTTAAAACTACATTAATATTCTGTAGCATATACTTAAAAAAAAAAAATTCCTCTAGTAAGTATTGCAAGCAAAGCAAAAACCCAGAAGGACTTTCCCTTTGCCACACGTGTTGTATACAGATTCCTTTAAAACTTCTGGTAATGTTAAATGACTTCTGTCCACAATATGTTCGTTTAAGGCTGGATTTTCATGTGTCCTAAAGTTAGAGCTCACAACAAAACCTGCCACAAGCCCACACCACCTTTGAACAGCATGGGGACATGTATCTGCAGATTTTCAGAGCAGGGTATTCCTCTGCATAAGTTTTCCTCAATGTGAAAAAAAACAGGGAGTGCCCCCCATTCAGGCTTGCTCAGATTCCAGGGATGTAAACATGCACAACATTCCTGAAGCAAAAGTGAGCAGTGATATGAGCTGCAGTAGCAGCTGATAGGAGAGATCTGTTAAAATTGATCATTCCCCTGCCAAAATATCAAGAAACTGGCCAATACACTTTGCAAAGTTGTCAGAACAGATGATATAGCAGAGAAGCACAGCTATACATTTACTTATCAGTTTCTTTTCCTGCCACTAGCATGTCATCTGCTTCATCTATGCTGTGACCTGTTGGGGGCACTCAGGTATAACAGCAGATTCCTAACTCTTGAGTTATTTGTTTTCCCTTCCAGCCTTCAGATGTAGCTGCTATTTTATTAATGAATCACAATATTCCATTTAAACAATTAAACAAGATTTTTTTTTTATAACTTCAGGGAGAAGAGGGAAGTTTCTCAGAGAGTCATTAGGGAGACTCCATAACAGTTCACTGCAAGTCATTTTGCTATGTTGGTATATTGTAGTGTTTAGGTCTGTATTAAAGCATTCTCTCTGCTGTCTCTGGCACTGGCTTGTTGAATTACCTGCCTTCCACTTTATTTGGACAGAGCCTCTATTTAGTGCATCCTTAATGTATTTTTGTAAGCAGCTTGTACTAACACCATTTTTAGAACCTTTTGCATTTACTTGCAGAGACAGACAGCCTGACAGGGCAAATGGCTACCGCAGGAGACTAACTTTCTTATATTGTGCTATTTTTTAATAGCTCCCCAGTTAATAAATCTTTCATCCCAATCCTGAGTGTATCTCAGGTACACATGACATGAAGCAGTTAGCCAGCAGGTTGGACTGCATCCATTACACTAGGCAAAAATGATGGATTATGAACAGTGAGGTTAAATTGCAAGAAAAAGCTCAACAGAGCTTCAGGGTTTGCCCTTCCTGGGGCTGCATGTCCAGGAGACTCTCTGCCTCGGAGAGACCTTTGTGTGCTGGGAGAGTCTGTGAAAAGGAGGTCCAAAATAAACCAGTTAAAACTGCTTTTGGAGACTTTTCTAGGTCAGACTCTCTGGCACCTTCTCAAAGGGTCAAGCATCAAGTGGGGGAGCAATCTGTTGCTAAATGTATTGGTATTGCACATTAAGACAATAATTCTGGAAGCTGGTGTTATGTAAGCTAGGTAGCCACAATGCATATCATGTACCAGGGAAGCTCCGTACTCTTCTATTTCACCACAGAGACTATGCTTACCTCTTTCCATAGAGTGCAAAAAGAATTCCTTCTTTAAAAACTATCTTTTTTATCATCTAAACCTTAAAAGATAGTCTTTCCAGCTAGAATGAATTTCCTGTAATATGCACTCCTGAGGTAACAGAATTCATGGGAGTTTTACATGTCCAGAACACTGTTTTACATGTCCAGTGCACTAAGTCACCACTTAGATGAATAAATAGAAATCTCTAGAAAGGAAATTATATTCCTTACTGGGCAGCCACTGGTTTAACTGGAACCCACAAGTTCCAGTGACAATATTCACTTCAAACTGAAAGGTTCCTTCATTCTGTCTGAAACATATTTAGCTGACAGCCTGACAGACAAACAGGCTTCCTTTTGCTGTATAAATAATTTTTCTAGTCCTGTTTCAGGGGTATGGTAGCTTTTCATGAGTTGCATTCATAGGTTGAAGTCATTTTTTATTATGATGATCGCCTATTGCCTTGTGACAGGACAACAGGAATTGGAAATGTAAAGGATCTGACACTGAGGAATAGGAGATATGCACTGTAAGGAGAATATTGGTGCTGGTGGAGGAATGGAAAGAATAGAGGCTGGGAACTTTTTGTCTTTCCCTGCTGAGAGGTATAACAGGATCTAATGTCTGCAAGTGATTTGTAAACAAAGAATAGATATTTTTCTAGGCAATATACTCCAGTTTACACAAGAATTAATCCAAGAAAGTCATGTAATTTGTATTCTAAAGGAGATCAGAACAGATTATCACAGTAGTCCATTCTGCTTTTATCATCTGGCCTTAAATACATAAGCATTTTAAAAATAAATCAAGTTCAGACATGAAGCAGTAACATGCTCCTATTATTCTTTGCTGCTTGGAGTGGAAGAAAATATACATTAGTTGATAATACTAAAATTATAATCAGTCTTAAAAAACTAGAGCAGTGTTAGAATTACGGTATGTTTTCTATCTAGTATGCATGAGAATAGAAAAAGACACACTTTAAATCTTTTTCAAAAGCAAATATATAACTAAATAAATATAAGAAATAATTAGGCAGCTGTGTGAATAAAGGACTTTGCCTGAAATTCCTTTCTTTCTTCATTTAGATATATTTTAATTTTGTTTTACCTTGGTTCTGCACTGTCTCCCTGTCAAAGTATGCACTAACTTCAAGCAAGAGCTACTGTAGTCATCAGTAGACTCATGATAACATTTTTTTAGTAGGACAGAATAGAAATGTAATATTCTTCATAGTTGTACAGGCTTATGGAATAATTCAAGCCTCATGGCAATATTCACTACTTGCAAAGACAGTAGTTAAGACCATAATGATAAGCACTGTATGCAAATAACCTGTTAGCATAGTCAGCTTCAGAGAAAAGCAAATGTTTATAGGTCAGACCTATTCTGCGAAACAACTTTACATCTGCGTAGTTTTATGCTCCTAATGCACATGGACAAAAATTTCACATTTGTTTAGTTGTTTTCAACAAAAAGAGGAGTAATTTCATTATGAAAGTCTGAAAGAACATCAAAAAGATTCTAAGTGGCAAAAATACTGTATTTATTTGATTAGTGAGGCTTTCCTTATCAAACTCCTCTACTCTCTTCAAGACTTCTCTTATTATTGGACAGAAATTAATTATCTTTTCCTCTGTGGTTCCTCATGGTTTACGTCATCCCACTTCTGAAGTTTGTATGATCATATAATTTAATACTCTTAGTGCAAAGGTGAGTGGAACAAAGGAAGTAAGTATTAAGATTACATAAACAATCTAAAATCTGACATTTCCTAATGTCTGAATTCTTCATTTGCAATCTTAACTCTTTTAGCCTTCATTTTTATGTCTACCACTTCATTTTCTAAGAAGCAAACACAAAATAAAACAAAGCCCATCTATTAAATTATATTGCTCTGTCAGTGGTCATTAGCAAGGCTGAGGTCTACAACTTCAACCTCAGAGCTCTGCCAGTGGAGCTACCAAAGTCTGTCTGGTTCAGCCCTTGCCCTCATACTCTCAGTCTCTTTGTTTAGCTGTTCTCTACTTTTCCTTCAAATCTCTCCTTTTGTCCCTTTCTTCCTGCTGGAGCTTCACCCTCTCCAGCAGCTCATTAAGTACAGATGTTTCTTTATCAACCAGTCTCTTTAGCAAGTTTCCTTATCTGGTCATTCCCTCCCAGTCCTTGGTCCCAGCTCCTTGTCAGACCCTTATTCCTACCATTCTGGTTTCCCAGAGGGCTTCCCTACCCTTTTTCACCAGCCAGTCCCTTTTCATCAGTGACCCTAAGCTTCATCTCACTCTGCCCTCCATTTGTCAGGTGGCTTTAACCAGTCTCTTGGCCCCATCAATCCTGGTTATAATTTCTTTTATTTCCTCTTCCTAAATCCTCAATCTTACCATATTTCTGCTTCCAGCAACTCCTTTGGCCTAGTTTGTTTTCTGTCATTTTTCCTGTCAGACAAACCCTCCCACACTCCCTTTCATGCTGTCTTCTTGCTGAGGAAAAGCTGAGTCCCTGAGGAATCTGGCTTTTGACTTTCTATGACAACTGCAGTTAGGAGTCGGTAGAGGAAAACTCAAAGCCTAGAAAATTTACCAACAGCCCTAACTGTAAAAAAAAAAAAGGGAGAGTAACAGGGAAAGGAGAAGCAACAGGATATTATTGACAATATAATCTGATCGAAAAACTAAGAAACCAGGCTTTGAATTAACATTTCAGGAGCTTCTCCTACCTCTGTGAGAGCCCTCATATAAGCTTATGAGAGTCCCTTGGTGCCCGGTCCATTAAAAGACGCAGATATTCTCATGTACAACACGCTAACGCTGAGCTTTCAGGCCCTTGGTCCCTAGTACCTGGCAACTCTGTCAGGCACTTAGGCCTTATAACCATTACATTAGGAGAGATACCTTAAAACCAACTTGTATTTCAGAAGCAATAAGCATTTGAAAATTCAACTTCTCTCTCAAAATTTAAGGCCATTTCCTCAATAGGTCTGTACGTTAATTTCATTATTGACAAAATAATAACTATGGCCATCTTGTGATGGTTGTCAAGCATACTTATCTTATGCTTTCCTAAGACCCCTCTTAAAGAAATAGCTTTCTGAGTGCAAAGCACAGCTATAATTACGACTGAAAAGCACACTTTTAAAAGACAAAAAAGGCTACATAAAGAGATGGATAACATCATAGGTAGCTGTATGTATCAGTCCCTTAGTCAGATTGTTTGTCTATCTGCTGTTTTAGAGAGCCTGTTTACTGCTGTAGTCAAAAGCTGAAAGGCTGTGGCAGATAGCAGATGTACCAATTAATAACCTGTCAAGGCTGATGGATAGAATTTTTTTAAAAAAAATCTCACATATATCTCCTGTGTGGTTTTTTCCCCACATTTCAGGTCATTGCGGGTCATGAGATACACTCTGCCTCCCTGGAGAGAGATAAAACTGTCTCATTAGCGTCTATCTTCCATGACATTAAGACGCTGCCTTTGAGATGCTAACTCACCTGTTCTTCTCCCAGAATCCTGAAGTGATGAAGCTCTTTAATCAAGGAGTTCGGACAGCCAGCTGTTCAAAAGAAACAAAAATAGGCATCTTAGAGCTTTCCATCAGTGCAGTTTCAGCATAGGATACATAAATGCAGACAGGATAGAATATACAGATTACATTAGATAAAGAAGATTAGAAAGATTAGCTGTGATTTTGTGGGCACCAGAATGCTGAAAACCATCTATCAAATAATCCTTCCACATTTCTGAGCATGCTACCAAGAACACTTAGAAAGGTTATATTCTGAATATTTTAGCCCTTTCCCCAAAGGACTACAAACAAAAGCAAGATGAAAAGGGCAGCACTGTCTGCCAGATACCGCCAGGCCCTCAGTGTAAGCCAAAAAAGCCTGTTAAAAGAGGATCTTACATCAAAACCTTGGAGCTGCCCAAAGCTGAATTCTGATCCACCCACTAGGTTTGGACTCATTTCTAAGCATAATACAGGCTTTTCCTGATTCCCTGAAGGATTTCATAGGCCTCATAGATCACTTCAATTTTGGCTGTCACAAATACAAGCCATTTCACAAATATGTAGTTGTCACTCACAGGTGTAATACACAAACCAACTGCACAGGCAGAGGAGTGATTTGCCAGAACTTTGCAATCAGGTAAGTGTTCAATCGCTACAGACGTTCACATCTGTACCAGCCAGTAAGAAAGAATACGTCTTGCTAGGTGCCATGCACTTTACTGAGCTTTTCAGACTGTGATTACCTTCCTGGTGATGAAATGCAAGGCTGCTACTCACTTTTGTAAGCTACAAGTCTCATTTCTGGCAAGGGATAAAAGTGCAGACTGTGAAAGCAATCTGGGCTTTATTCTTCTTACCAGAACCTGAAGCATCTGCTTGTGACTAGAGAAAATTCCTTAAAAGGAATTAAATGCATAGTTCTCCCTAGAACATGCGAGGAACTATGATTTTTATCGATCTGCTTTTCTGCTGATGCAACCACAAAAAGTTACCTCTCACTCTTAATGACTGCCATTAAAAGGATGCCAACAAACTTGGAGACATTTGTCAGGAAATCTCCATCAGCACTGCGGCTTCACTCAAAGCCAATGAGGCATGGCCTACACTCACAACTTCTGTTGGCAGACCTGTCTTAGGGATACAAAGTGAAAAGCCTTTATATTTGCAACCAACATAACTAAAAAAGGCAAAATCCCTACTATAGACACAATTATACTAGTACAAGTCTTCTACTGGTATAACTTCTTCTGCTTAGGGAACTGATTTAAGTGATATTCATATTGGCTTCTTGCTGGTAAATGCTTTCTCTCCATTCAGAGGAGGTACAGGTGAAGAAAGCTCCATCAACACAACTTCATCAGCAAGCCCTCTTAAAGATAGCCAGGGTTTAAGTATATGGTGAGAATTATCTATTCATTATTTGTCTTTCATTAAATATTATTATTTCTTCCCAGTTAATAACACCTATGATATGCTTACAGACTTCTTTCCACCCACCTCTTCCCTCCTCTTACACACAAGGATATTAACATATTTGAATGTGTGAGATTTAGTTCTGTGTGATTCCTAATTGGTTTTCATGCTACTCAACTTCCAGGTCCTCAACCCCTGTATCACCTTTAATTTTGTCTCCTCATTTCCCTCATGCATAGGTTTCCCCTGTTTATTCTATTTCTTGTTCTCAATGCACTGATTCCATCACAGAATCACTGCTATGCTATCACTGGGATTTACATCTCCATCTTCCAGGTCACCCAAACTCTGAATGTATCAAACTCTGTCTCACTAACATCTTGACCTGAGGTCTGACTTGTAATCCAGAGCTGTTGACTTCTCTGTGTTTCAGATAAGAATTCATCGCATAAAATACAGTTCCTGTCTCTTACCCTCAAGCCCTTAAGTAATTATTTTTTTTTCTGCATGTAATATTCCCAGAAAATATCTGCATTGATTGCACACTCACTGCTATAGGAATTTCTAAGTGTAGAGGATAATTATGATTTCATGTAATACTGTGTGTTAATCTTTGACAGATGTCAGCTTTGTAACACCAACTAAACTGCTTTCTGCTTGTCTCTGCTTTTTGCAGTCTTTACAGTTTCTTCTTCAACCAATCATTTCTTTCTTCCCTCTCATCCTTTCCAATTATCATTCACTAAATCCCTTAAGATGGGAAAGTTTCCTTTTTCTTGTCTAGCAAGAACTTTTTCTCTTTCCATTCTCCTCAAAATCCTATTTCCTGAATGCCTGTTTCTCCCAGAAATTCAGCCCATTCTGCCCTCATGCATACTTTATACAATACCTCTTATGTGAACTGCTTACATGCATCCTCTCTTTCTTCCATGCTAGAGACTATAAACACTTTAGAACCAAGGATCTTTGTTTGTAAAAAATGTCTAAAAGTATGAAGATATATAGACATATATATAAACGTGTATATTTATTTTATGTTACTAGCTGTCCACTGCTGCATCCTCTTCCCAATACAATATTTTGTATAGTCTATTTTTCAGAGATTTGCTCAATATAGTTTTCAATCTTTTCGGAGTACTGGATCTTTAAAGCTGATTGTGCAAGAGATCCTGAAGTTACTAGTAAAGAAGGAGGAGAGAGAGCTTAGAAACCATGTCACTATTGTCATGATGCTTTCCAGCAACGAGTTCAGAAATGTCAAATGCATGCAATATTGAGGTACACTGACACACATTAACAGTCTGCAGTTTGTAAGGAGTCCTTTCAGACCTTCACATTGCAGAAGAAATAATTTAAGGAAAAATGGAAATTATTGTTGTCAAACAATAATTTGAGGAAAGAATGGAAATAAAGAAGGAACATGGAAAACAAGCAAAAAAAGAAAAAAGATTGAAACATCTTCCTTTCTTTTTGGATATTACTGGATGTATTTCTGATATTTCCTATTTCTACTTTAATTTCTTCTGTTCTGTAAGTGGACCTTTATAAAGCATGCTCCAAAGCTGTGACCCAATTTTTTACCGTCTGGGAGTTTTTAAAAAGTATTGGATAATGTTAAACTTCTGCACTGTCACTAGATATAATGGCCATAGTCAAATAACCTTTCCATAAATAAAAAGAGATTTAAAAATACCTATTCTGATGAAAAGCATTAAGAACTATTTGTCATCTCACCCACAAAACCACCCATATATCCATTAACACATTCACTTATATGCAAACACACATAGCTACTTGAAAATTATTACAAGTTAAGCACAGCACCCAATGGGCTCACTGGCAAACTCTGCACACCAAAGGTTAAAAGAAAAATGTATTTTCTAAGTCTCTGATGTGCAACTAGCATGTGCCATGAAATAAATAATCTGCACTTTAAAGATTTCTGCTATTTTGTACAGAATGCTTTGAGGATTAATTTTTATGACCTTTGTAGTACAGGAACCCTTATAATCAATGGTCTCAACAATTACTGAAACTTCCCATTTTCCTCTTCACAATTATTACTTGAAAAAGTACAGGCATACACAAAATTTTCGCAAACATAAACCAAATCATAGGAATATTAAATTAATCAATCAATCAGTAACAATTATGCATAGGAGTGTTAATAGGAAATGATGCAAAAGCATGGACAATTGCCTCTAATCAGAAGCCAAAACTCAGGATTGAGGACATCTGAAGACTGATAAAATGGCAGCTAAATTGTTTATTAGTTCCCTCTTTTAACTCGCATTCAAAATATGTGTTTCATATATTTCTGGAAACATTTACTGTTACAGGTTTTTGCCTCTTCTCTAGGCAGAGAAAAACATAAGAAAC
>VZZY01024325.1:38183-50500 GCA_013400335.1 Eurystomus gularis
AATATTACCTTTAGTACCACTTTTTCCTCTGACATAGCTCCATTTACCTCAAAGCAATAAGACACATAAAACAAATGTGATGTCTTAGGAATGAGCCTGAGTCTAAGCAGGAAACTATGTTATGAAAGGATGATACCCAGTTCAAAGCACCAGCAGCTTTATAAATTCACCACAAGTAATTTCTTTGCTTCTATTTAAGCACTTATTATTGAAATTAAATTTAAGCATATTATTACTTCTAAATGTTCCATTATACCCCAGAATACTTGTTTTAATAATTTTGTTGTTGCTTGATTCTCATATTGCTTTATTATTTAACTCCAAATGCTGCACTTAGGAATGAAAGGTACATTCAAAGTTACAGAAATTTGCAACTGTAAATCTACAATTTGCATTGTGGTATTCTCTTCATAAAGATATAAAGACATTTTTAATCTGTTCATATAAGTATACATATCTCTAAGAGAAGAATTAAGAAGCAAAATTTAGGAAGGACAGTTTAATGTCTCCTAACATCATAAATCCCTTGATTTCAATTGGCCTGAACACACATTTTCAGCCACACTTGTAATTAAACTATGATTCTAACTACTACCAATTTAATTACCCAAGTCTTCACATATTTTTTCTCAGACAGAATTAGCTTCTGGTTTTGTTTTTGCTTAAAATTATCACTTTGTATGACTTATGCTCTCCAGTGAGAAGACAAAGGAAACATTAAACCAATCCTTTAATATTGCATAAACTGGCACAATAAAAGCAAAAAATGATTGCTGTTTAACAAATACAGTCAACTGAGAACCAATCCAAATGCCAGGGCTCTGATGGCACCACCTGCCCTGACTGTCCCCGCCCAGCCACGCAAAGGGTCCCCACAGCCCAGGTCCCTGTGTCAGCCCCCAGGGCCATCAACCTCGATCTATTGACTTCCCAACAGGGCCAGTCTCCAGCTGCCCACAGCCCTGCCCTGCTCGGCCATGGGTGCCACCCAGCTGGGCCCCACCATGAGCCCATGTTCAGGCCCACCCGTGTCCTGTTCCTGTCCTCCAAGGAGGTGCCAATGCCTGGGGCTGGGGCTGTTCCAGTGCCCTGGCTGCCCTGCTCCTGGCTGGGTCTGAGACAGACCCTGGCTGAAGTAGAGCCTCAGAGAATCATAGAGAATCATACAACATCTCAATCGACTGTAGTTACAAACATATATATCTCTATTGTGGGATCCTGTGCTACATCTTCTACCATACATTTGCAGCGTTATTTCCTGCTTTGCATTTTAAATTTTATCTTTCCCCAAATGGTACAGTTGGGTGACATTCAATTCACTGAATTTATGCATCTATAAATGGGCTATGAGAGTCTAATATATTTATTGCATGCTTCCTTTTTAAATCAATAGAAGGAAACATACACCTTCAGAGGGTAATTCCTGTTGCCTGAGACAGGCCCAATAAAAGGTATTCACTTATCTCTATTAATTGAGGAGTCTAAGACAACTAGGTAAGATTTGTACAAGTAAATTTTAGACTTTTAAAGTTAGAAGAGCTTAATTTCACCTAACAGATGCAATTTCAATCATTTCTGCACATGCTTAACTTTAAACATGTAATTTTCCCATCATATTTAGCTCTGTGCAAACTGAGCATTTCCATTATGAATACAGTGTAACTTCTATTTCTCACACTTAAAATTTATGTCTGCATCAACATTTGTTAATTCTGAAAAGTACATACCCTTTTGTGAGCTCTGAACATAACCATGTAAGAATATCTATCAGTGTCCTTCAAAGGATATCTTTCCACAGTGCTAATTGCTAAACTGAACTTGCAACCAAGAGATGTTTCAAGTACATGAGAATAACCACTTCATGCTTAGAAAATTAATGGCTGCGTGTCTTTTTTTTCTGATTGCTCCATGTAGAATCGTATTTGACTTGAGTACAGATAAGAAAAATGTTCCATATTCAAAAAACTAACTCTAAAAGTTTGGAAGTGCAGCACTCTAAGGGCAGCACTTGCAATATAGCAGCCATTACACATATATATAGGCCAGCATATGCTGGCCTGCCGTGTGTGCACAGCAAGGAATGGTGCCAAGGGAAGTCTGCAGCTCAAAGGTGCTTGTTACAGTAGGCATCCACCTACTCAGCCAATCTCTAGCTACAGTGGGACACAGGAGCTGGGGCTCCATATGCAAGGTATGAGTACTCAGCACTCTGGCCCTGCCCAGCCAACTCTGTTGAGGGAGCAGAAACAACAGGAAGAGAGCAGCCCTGCATTGTGTGTGACAATTGGGTAGCGAGGAGGGAGTCAGACGAGACTTTCACACAAAAATCAAGAGGTTTGAAGTCCCGTAATTAGTGTGTATTTGCTTGTTACGCCATTTTCCCTGTCGCTTCCAACCTGCTCAGCTAATTGGAATATTGCTTTAAAAATACACCTTTCTGCAAGCCTGTGCTGGAGACAGTGTGGTCAAAAAAAAAAAACCGACAATGATTTCAAAACATGATGTGACTTCACTGTGCTTCACTGTGCTTGTGTTAATTAAATGCTTTGATGTTTTGGGTGACCTTTTCTCATTTTTGATGTTATGTGAACATGAACAAAGACAAAACTAAGGAGAGTGTCTGGGATGCATAAATATTTTACTGAAAAACATTATTATGAAATATATCAAGTATGTAATTTACAGAATATAAGCACATAAGCCTGTCTTTGGAATACTGCTTATGTTTGTGCATTGTGAAAGATGTAGAAATGTTTTCTCAGAGATCCCATAGAAGACTATCATAATCATTTTCATGAATTTTTTTACAATCTTCATGAGCAATACTTTTGTAAATAGTAGAGTTTTTATCTGTTTTTATCTATATAATTTTCTAATGTATACAAACTTAAAACTTCATTAATTTGTAGACATACACTCTGCCTACAGATATCTTCCTTTGTATTAAGAAAGATTTAATTTTTAAAGAAAGAAAGATGATAAAACTGTTTTGTGAATAATTTGTCATCTCAAGTTCCAAGCCTTACATCTGCAGGTCTTAGAAGGCAGGGGATCACACTTGAGAGTCAAAACCCTCTCATGAAATTAGCTTGTAATCACTAGGTTTACCTATTGATCCCTTATTAACAAAAGGCCTTATTTATTTACCTTTTGAATTCTCAATGTTGATCACTCATTCGAGACACATTTGCAAAGTGAAATTCTCTGACCTGTTAACTCACACTTCTACTTCCAACAGCTATGTTGATGATCGGTTGCAATTGAGGGAGGTTCAGTCATGGAACATTCTTCCCAGGGAAGGAAGCTAAATGACTTTTTGTTCAACTGATGCACAGTGATTTTTCCCTAGGTATCAGAACTTTTCCCAGCAAGTATAATATATCATAGCTATAGATCTATTTTAAAAGGCTATAAGTGGCATTCAGCCGGTTGGACACGCGAAAACATCTGACGATTTATTTTGTGTAAATGTACTGTTGACTGCAGTCATTTATAAATTGGGAGAAAACCACTTAGTACCCAAATATCTTGTACTGGCCACTTTACAATTGGTGTAAGGAATCCAGTAAAACCAAAAAAGTAAAGTAAAAAAAATCACATGGTGTTCTTTTCTTGTACTCATGCCATTTTGATAACATCAGTTTGCAAATATTTTCCTATGCAGTAATCTAGATAAGTAGATAGCAAGGTAAAACAAATATGTGCCCCAAACCAGATATTAAAGTGTTTCAGTAATACAGATTCCTATGGAAAAAAATACAAAAGGAGATATTTTCAAAAGCAAAAAGTATTGAATTCTGTTCTTTCAAAGTGAACAGGCATGTATTTAGACCGCAAAGCTCGGCTCTGAAGTTGGGTAATGCTAAACCAGAGAGCACGACAAGCAATACTTGCATGTTGTTTACATACCCAGAAGTCAACATGGTGAAGGTCTTTCCTGTTAGTCTTTAAAAGTCTCCCTAAAACTACAAATGGTGGGACAGTACTTCAGCTCAAGCAAATAAGCATAGCAACAATTAAGTCAATGCTGCTTACGCATATTCATACTATCAAAAAAAAAAGGGTTTGTACACAAAATGTAGTATTTTGTTTAAAAGACTGTGCCGGTAAATAATATATTTAAACACCCCTTTTTCAAAGCTTAATCTACAAAGAAACATATTTGCTTTTTTTTTAAAAAAAAAGAAAATTGAAATACCATTTTCTCTTGATTAATACCCCTGTCAAACCATATTACGTTAATTTTCTTTTTTCTTGATTGACTTCTGACAGCTGCAGTCAGTAAAAAGACCTATATGGGGTTTTTTTTCTACCAAAAAGGCTGCTGAGGTTAATATTCAAGAAACTTCCATGAAAGTTTGATTGCCAGGACACAATACTTTTCCTGTTCCGACTGGTTACCAGAGTTGTTAGTTGCCCAACTCAATGGATTGCATTTTGATTTATATCACTTAATTTCAAAATCTTTCAAAAGGTATTTTTGTTATCATGAAGTACTTGTGCAAGAATTCTGCAAAGGGACCACAATAGATTGGGAAAGGATCACATAAAAAACGTTTGACTGCTGGCACCAAATAGATCATCTCAGATTATAGAAAATTCAGCTGGCCTGGCTTTTTCACACTGCACATAACTCTGGACTTCACTGTGCTGCTACTCACTGTTTTGTTTTTTTTTAAATGACGCTTTAAAGCCAAATGACTATAAGTAATGAACCACATTAGCCATTTTCTACTAGGGTCTTTCTTTTCATCTTTACAACAGAAAATATCAGCAGGAATATTGACCTGCTGTTTCAGTTTAGAACCTGATTCCTTGCTTGCTTTTTGCATATTTAATACAATATTTAAACCAGACTCGAACAAGTACTGTTTAGTCACATCAGCATTCAAACCCTGAATGGTACTGAGCTGCACAATGCCAGCATGCCACTGCTTGTTATTTTTGGCAGTTTTCTGTATATGCTGCACTGCTATGTGACCAACTGTTGAAAGAGTCTGTCAGAGGGGAGAAATTTTCTAAAAATATTCAGTATTGCCCAGGAGACTAAGACTTCAGGGTGACCATGCAATAATGCAAACATATTTGACTAACAGTCTTTACCATCTGGTTGTTCAATATTCCGGTTTAAATTATAGGCGTAAATTCACCCATGCAATTCACAGTAAAGTCAGTGAATACTAAACTCATGCAACAAAACAAAGTCTGTGCTGTCTGTCTGTAATGAGAAATTGAACTATGACCGCTACTGCTCATATACAGCAGCTTCAGAAGCAGGAATAAAAAGGAGACTCCTTTCTTTCAAATTAAAGTGTGTGTTACAGAAACACCATTTTTTAAAATGCTTCTTAATTAACAGAAGTTACTCACATAGTTTCTCCATAACATCAAAGAGACAGAAAATCAGCAAGTCTAGTGCTCCTATCCTAATCAGGTATGTCAGATTTTCTTTGTCTCAGTTGATGTACAACAGAGCTGCTCTAAACTTCTTTCAGCAGATTCAATACTTTCTGCCATATAAACCTTGGTAGTGAAAATCTCATTGCAGGGATCTGGGCTGAAAGGAGCTCTTCACTCTCAGTATACTAGGTTTGTAGCTCAATCAGCTCAATTGATGAAAGGTTTTCTCATCTTTTATTCAAAAAGTAGTTCAAATCTCTAAAGCAAACTCTGTTCTCTCAAATTCTCAGCTTCATCCTGGCACTGGCCTTTGATGATGATCAGTACCTTTGAGAAGGCAAGTGAGAGGTCAGGAGTTTTCAGAATGTGGTGGAGACTTTGTGAGAGACGAGACTGTCTTCTCAGGGAAAATCCAACTATCCCTGAATAGAAGTCAACACAAGGCAAAAATAACTACAGAAGAATTTCATTTGCCAGTTACTGAAGGGCCAGTCTTTAAGAGATTGTCAGTTCTGAATGCCAGAATTAAGCAGGTGCAATATAGAAAACACTAAAAGGTTTCTAAGCTGAAATTAAACCAAAGTTCACACAGCCGTTTTACAGCTGATGGCTTGATAACAGAAGTATATTGTAAAGCCAAGTGCTGAGAATCAGATTTGGAGAGCAAATATTTCTCTTTTTTTTCCTCTTAAAAGTTGAATTAAGGAAACTGTCCTCCTGTAATTTTGGGAATGACAGACAGAAAGAACAACTTCAGCGATTCATGTTGTGATAAATTTCCATTCCCAAATATTTTACCAAGTGAGAATATTACACAGACTATGTAATATAGAATAAGCCATTGTACCATCAATGAAAAGATACGGCCAAGTGCCAGGGAACAAACACCGCTTTCAATCTCTTTAATTACAAAACTAGTGTTCAAGGATATTAAAATGCAATTTTTAAAGGTTATTTTCTATCCACAGTACAGGAAAATCAATATGCCAAGCTTAAAAAAAATCTGATGGAAAAACCAAGATGCACACATGTAGGTCTTGCTCTCTTACAGATGCATAAGCATGCACAAAATTATTACTGGGGAAAGGAGAATGGCAAACAATATCCACTGACCCAGAAATAGCAATGTTTTTCTTTCTACTTTTGCATTTCTTTTTTCCCCAGGATATGACGTCATTCTGTATAAACAGTATATAAAAAATGCTATTCCTTTAATCTGTGCAGTATTTATAAGTCTTCAACATGAGCCTTTCACTGAGAGCTTAGACAAATATTTAAATTGCTACATAAATGACTCAGACTATAAGGCAAGCCCAAGCTACTCTAAAAATAAATGTTCATGGACAATAAGCCCATCCAAGCAAAAGAGAATTTTAAAAAGCCATGGAATATATTATGTCTCACAGAATACTACAGACATATCTGGATGAATGGCTATGATTTTCTCTTTTTCATAGGGATTTTATGACAGAAAACCATTTCCAGAACACTGAAGAATGAAGCAATTGTCTACAAGTGACCTGCACTCTCATAATGGAGCTGAAATCTTAATTGTTACCAAATTCTAATATTTTTCTTCCTCCTTTCCAGCCGCAATACATGTATGCATATTTTATTGCTCCCTGTGAGGAAACATGGCAAAGTTCCACTTGTGAAATGAGGACAGTTTTGCATTTCACCTTAATCAGATCAAATTAGGGCAGGTGGTAACCCTGCAGGCAACATAATTATGAAAAATGCCTGTGTTCTATACAAACTGTCCTTCCAGTCTTGAGGTCTAATAGGACATCATAGTACAAGCATTTTCCATTTCACTGGCAGCTCAGAACACAGAAGCCCACAGAAGGGGGACTTCATACTGCTCTCATTTTTTGTCTGTGCAAATCCAGACAAATAATACATACGTTCTTCAATATTTACTCTAACATAAGAGGTAGAGTGTTCCCGGGAGTGCAAAATCTGGTGTGGAATGAAAACTAAAGTTAAATAGAGAAGAAAAAGAAATTAAGTCGCTCTAGTCAGGTCTAATTCTAATAACATTGTGTGAGACAGGCTAATCCTGCTTTACAAACAGTGATTCGTGTTTCTACCATAAAAAAAAAAAACCCAACCTGTCAGGCAGGCATGAATACAAGAGATCATGCTGTTGTTCATCTAACAGAAAAAAAATTGGAATGACCTGAGAGGTTCCCCAAAGACAGAGTAAAAGATTTTTATGATTTTATATTGATATACCAGCTGTATTCTTGAGCAGACCACTCGTGATGAATAGCTGGCGAAACACATTTGAAATAAGCTGAATATTTAATGCAAAATTCTACTCTACATTAAAGGGATAATACAGCCAGGTTCATTTAGAATATTACTCCTCTGAAGACACCCCAAGCACTACAATAACAAACGTTATATCAAAAATGCACTCAGCAACAAATGCAATATGAGTCTCTGCGAGGCAATTTTTCAGTATGTCAGAATTATAATATCACTCCATGGAAACAAATTAAGCAGCACAAGCTCGGCTGTTGGGATCACTTTATTAGCAATGCAGTGTTTTCTCATAAAGAATGCTTTGCTTCGGATCTGTCAATGAACATCAAAGATGGCCTATCCATTTTTATGGCTCACGACTTATTATTTGCCTATACATAAACAAAACACTTTAACATCCGGCTCTCTTTCTGCAACACTTCAAAAATAATATTAAGAATAGCAGAACAATTCCTGATCATTTTTACTGTACCGATGAAGTCCAGTGCAGTGTGGTATTTTTTTCTAATCAAGAGGGATATACACTTTAATCAGGAGGGATAAAACTGGTAAACTAGTACTAGTGAAGGAATACTGAACAATTTCTACCTGGAGAAGGAATATCTATTTTTAAACACTCACAGATTTCTACAAAATATTGAAAAATATTCTGTTCTAGTTAGTCATCATGTTGATAATTTTGTCCCTTGTGCATAAAAGAGAAAACACAGCCCCAGCTAGGTGGACAGGCCCTCTTAATGGGTCAGAGAAGGATGCTGTGCTTGCACTGTGGTGATAAATTTCCAATGCTGTTACAATTCACCCCCAGCTCAGCGGCTGCACTAGACTAAGAATGTAGGGGAAAATGGATATGCTATGTGCAGGGCAGGAGAGAACCCCCACAGCTCAGCATTATGCCATCAGACTCATCGGGACACTGAAGTGAATTAGTGCAAGCAATTTCATGAGATTACGCTAGCAATTTAGTACAGAACAGCTGCCACACCACACTAGAGGTTACTCCTTCTAGTCCTTACTTACATGGCCACAAATAACTTTTGAGTTAATCCAGGGCAACAGCATACATCTTTTATCTTTATCACCTTATACAGAGATACGCTGTGCCTTGTAATTAGTTGGTCTTGTCTAACATTTTTTTTAAACTCACAATAATTCCATTAGCACAAGTTCAATATATCTTCATTAAATTAGACACTCTATATGACACTATTTCTTCTAATATTTGAATTACTTCCCATATCTAGAGCATGCACATTTTTTCTCTAAGCTCCACTTTTTTTCTGTATTCTTTCAACAGTGCAGTGTTTTTAAGCTGTGGGCCTGAAGCCAGTATAGACAGGTATAGCAGCAAATCTCCAACCTTACTAACTGCATATATGAAATGCCACAGGGTATAGAGTTTGGGGGGGTGGAGGCATGCGGTTTCCCCCCTGATGCCCCAGCCTTGGGTACAGGTATTGCTGTAGCAGTCATTTCCAATCAGGAAAAAAAAAAATCTTTTTGAATATTTATACCTAGTGGGAGCCTAGAATCACATGGCTTAGCACTATGAATGCTGAGGCAGACACTGGAAATTAGGACTGGAATGCCTCTGACCTTGATGCTAACACTTAAGCAGGCTGACAAGCCAAGTCAGAACTGGTGTCCCCCAGGAATCCCCTCTCCCTCCCACACACAGAGTCTTCTCCTTGCCCAGCAACAGAAAAAGAGAGCTCAGGCATGTGTGTTCTCTGGATTTATTTCCTTGTGCAAAATGGAAAGTCAAGTTATTGAAACTAACCATAGGTTCAGCTGTTTTTTTCTCATGTCATTAAAACGCTCACTTGACTTCACTTCATTTCAGTAGATCACTGAGTTACAGTTGTAAAAAATAACACTAGGTCTCACTGTATGTACACTTACCTTTTGACACCATGTTAACTATTTTTTCTGTGGAGTACTTCCAAGCAGTCATTTATATGTTAAGTACTGAACCCTGTATCATTTCTGCCTTTCAATACTACATTGCTTGATACGTATTTTCCACTTGTGTCTGTTATGTCATGGATTAGAAATTCATTCCTTCTACTTCAGTCTGGCTCCAGAATACCATCATGCATGAAATTTCAGAGACACTTTTTGTCCTGACAGAATTATTGGATATGGAGCTATAAAAGCATACATAAAAGCTAAAAGCCCTTAGAATTATTTGGAGAGGAAACAAAACATCCCTTAAGCATCAAATCGGTTGGAAATTCTTCATACTGCTTTTCTGTACCAATTCCTGCAGGATTTGCTTTCTATTGTATCTTAGCTCTTGTCTGTTTCAGGAAAAAGATCACCAATTATGATAAATGATTCTGTATGGCAGGATTTAGACTCAGGCTACAGAAAACTATATCTAATGAGATTATCTGATTCTTTTTTAAGGATCAATAATTTATTTATAGACAGAGGCCTCAAAGGTTAATTTCTAGTGCTTTTCTCACAAAGCTATCTGGCACTCAAATGACTTATAGGAGACATACAATCAGAACTGGCTAATCCACATCAGCTCATTTAAAAAAATTGTCAGATTAACAAATCAATGATACTTACACACACTACAAAATTGGTTTCCACTTAAAAGCTCACTGGATGTACACAGTTTACATGCAGTATAAATCCTGTTTTCATGTAATTTAGCAGGGATTCTGGGCAAAGTGATTCTCCCCTCTCTTGTCAATTTACAAGACACAAACTGGCCAGCAGAAAGCCTATTGCAGTTTGACGGATGTCTATTGAGGGAAACAGGGGAGGAAGAAAAAAAGAGCAAAGCAGGATTTTTGATGTTTGGCTATAGATTGCTGTCACTGATCATTCTCCTATCTCTGCTTCCACAGCTAACTGACTTTCCATTTGAGAGCTTTTCCCTGCTTTACTGGTTATTCCAAGAAGTATGTCTTACCTAACCTGTAACACATTGATGCTACATTCATGCAACAACTCATTGCATGGGTTGCATGAATGTAGCATGAATGAGTGCTACATTGTGTCATTTTTACCCACTTCCCCATTTTAATTCTGTTCACACCTGTTGCAATCATTATAAAAGAGCCAACAGTGTGTCTCCCGTCAAGCAGTCTGTGGCATTAAACGCAAAAGTTAACTTTGCTGCAAAAAATTCTTTGGTATGTGTATGCACATCTCCTTTCCCTCTCTTTTCCCTTTCTCTCTCTGTATTTATTGTTCCTCTTTGAGGGTTGTGGAGCATTATCTAGTTTGGGGGTTTTTTTGTTACTTTTGGAATTTGATGAAGAGTACGTTGCAAGAACACAGCACACTTGACATCATTAGGACCATATCCTCCTTCACTGGGACAATAACAAATCAAGGTAGCAAACATCTGAAAGGTACAATGATATTTTTTGTGCAATGGTGACTGAATTAGAAGAGCTGTGATATAAAACTGATTCAGGTGACAGGTGCTTCATCAACTGAATCTCTAACTACTCTGTTTCATAACTTCTTTCTGTACCTGGAAAATATGATCTGAAGACAAACATAAATATCTGCTATAAAAAAATACACCATGGTGTCAGTTTGCATTTTTTCAGTCTTGTATCTACAGATTCAACTGTACTGAGGGTTAATGCTAACATTTAAAGACAGACTGTGCATAATCTAAGAGGACATGCAACATTTTTATGGTTCAGGCTAATGCGTCGTGTCTTTGTTGTTCAGCAGGGTCTCATGCAGGAAAGTAAGGTAATGTCAATGACTATCTCAATATTAAATAGATAAATAAATAAATAGAGACAAAGGAAAATGTGATGGAAGTGGCTGAAATAAGTGGCATGTACACAGCACAGTAAACAATTCTGCTGAGCACCATTCTAATTTGTCCTAATCTACCACAACCAATTACTCCTGCCTCAGAGACTCCTTATCTTAGATTTTCCAAGCCAGCTAGCCTCTATTTCTTGATAAAAGACAGAGCAGTATTTCAGAAAATTGCACATTAGATAAAAAAGAAACCTAGAGTTAGAAATAATTGCCTGCATTTTTTTCCTCAGCTGAGCCAATTCTCCATCCAAATAGTTGAAAAGCTAACTACCTTCAAAGCTAGGTCTCAGTAATCCATCTGTATTGGCCACAAAATAATAGGCTTGACAATATTGTAGAACCGTTGCTCTTAGCATTACTGTCTACTGGAAAACGCTAGGAAAATAATATCTGAAAGGTTGGCAAGAACAAAACAAAGGACTGGGTTGAATTGTACTTTCCACAATAATGGCTGGACATAACATACCCTTGTGACACAGGTGCAACCCTGAACTCCATGATGCACAAAAGGTAGAAACCATCCAGTCCCGCTTCTTCCCCCTTCCTCTCTCTTCTCACTTCGCTTCAAGGAAAGTAAAGATATCTTTGGTTTGGGAGAAGCTGGACCTAGCAGCAAGTACTATAGATAAATGCACTGAACCTAACAAAAAATCCATCTCTCTGTCAGTATCCTGTCTCTGGCATGGGGCCATAACAGATGCTATGAGAAAAGCATGAGAAACAAGAAAAGAGTTAAATATTTCTGTACGCCATCCTTATCTGCAGATTGCAGGTTAGGGACATTCTGCGATAGAGGATGCAACCAGATCACAGAATCACAGATTGTTGGGGGTTGGAAGGGACCT
>VZZY01024327.1:0-13492 GCA_013400335.1 Eurystomus gularis
TACATTCTATGATTCTATTTCAACACCATGCACAGCCCAGACATGCCCTCAGGTCTATCCAAACCCCTTGGCAAACTCTCTTCCTCTGAGTTGAAAATTCTGGTAGATCCATGTGTGTGACCTCTGATCTTAAGGAAAATATCAGGATATGTCCAGTAATAGCTAATCAGTTACCCAAACCACCACTTAATTATATTGTGAGAGATTCAGGGGAAACTCTCAGTAAAAGCAGACTTTAATGAATATTAAAGACTTTAAAGACTGTTTTCTCTGGTAACCACACTGAACTTTGCAGGGTAGAAAAGATAGACTTTCTTTTTCTTTAGCAGAAAAACACAGCTTTCAATTAAGAAAGTATCACTGTCATACAGATTTGGACATGAACACGACAAATTGCTTTCCATGTTCATTTCTTAGTAACATCTTCCATCCACCTCTGTGTTTCCCCGCAATAATGGAGATAATTGAATTCCCTCTGTGCGAGTTGTGTATTCTGAAATTGTGGATCAGAGCATCTTTTCCCTACATGACCCAAAGTGCTGGCAGCAAGCACCCTATCAGGAAGGCTAGGATCACATGGTGTGTATCTTGCTGCATTTCACCCACAGAGATGAAATACAAATTCCACTGATTTCAGTATCCAAGAGTTCAGTGGCACCGACTTGTCAGCTCCTATGTCTTTCTCAAAGCTTGGTGATTCCTCATCAACACCACTGTGAGTAAATATTTACTGGCCAGTACATCTCACAGGCAAATTCACAAGAACAAACCCATTACTGTGTCACCATTCTTGTTTTACCAATTTTTGGTACCTGACTTAGGTGCCTAAATTAGGAAACCAGCCTCCCTAGCTCCTTTGGCAGCCAATGGAAAGGGGAAAGTCACTCACAAGGACAACTCATAGTAAGGAACCAATACTTGGGCGTGTTCTCCTCCATTAACTGTACAGGAAGATGAAGGTCTTGTCCAGATGTCCACACTTAGGTTCTGTACCTCTCCTCTCTCTGCTTCTAATTTCTTATCTGGAGAAGAAGTCTCTGCAACACCACTAACCTGAAAACCTGACTGCTCTAAACCACTGGCACTGAAAAATTATTTTAAAGAGGCAAGACTACTCAGAGTTAAAGCCAAAACTGTTGTCAGTGTTGATGCTTCCATTCACATCTTTAGCAGCTCTTCTACAGATCAGCAAAACATGAAGTCTAAAAAACCCCCAAACCTTTCTCTCTGCAATAAGAGAATCACTGAGGAGCCTTGACCATGCTCTATGCAATCAAAATGGTGCAGCTGAACTTAGCTTGGACTTATGCATTCCTCAGAACTTGTCTGTATCTCCTGCCTATACCCAACATGGACTACTGTAATTAAACATTCAGATAGTACGAGGAAAATACACATTTGAAAGCACGGAGTTTATAGTAAAATCATGTATGACTTAGCTAGTGGACAAATGTATTTAATCAACCAGTTGCTAAATCTTAGCAACAAAACACCATCTTGCCTGTTAATTGCTATATTTTAGCCAAATAACTGTATCAAGTATACAAGACGAGTCTGGCCTGTAATATCAATATGGGAGACTATGAGCAGAAGCATTGCTTGAAAAAATATAGAAGGGGGATCAATTTTTTTTTTTTTTTTCCCTGCTGGAAGAAATTTTCCACCATAAAAGTTATGAAACAAAAATATCACTATCCTATTTTAGAAATTCCTGGGGACCAAATCCACTATTTCACCTATAAGTCTGTCAGCAAAAAATTGCTAGAAAGACTGTATAACTACAACTGCACTAAAGCTACTGGAAAGTAGCTGTTTTGTCCGCAAGACAGAAAATAGTTCTCTGTTTAGGAAAGAGTTTTCTATAGAGGTTAAGCGTTATTTTTCTGATACTTTCCTAAAAGGACAATTGGAAAAAACAATGATTTACCTATAAAGTTAGCTTAAAAAAATGCTGTGGATTTTATTCAGGTTGGGAGTATATCAGAGATTCAAAGCAAATAAAAAAACCTAACTAGAATGATTTTACAAACTACAAGTAATAGAAATCAAAGAAACCCAGTTAAATTGAGGAAATACATTTAAGACACACTGTGCTGGTCTCCCATCAAACATGGAAGAAGGAACCAAAATTTCAGATGCAAACTAATTTGCCACAACTGACCATATCAACACATCAGTGACCACAAGAGAAGAGAACATTTTCCTTTTAATAATATGGTCATCACAAACAACCTTGGTCTTCATTAAATCTCTAGAAGAAGATACACTTGGGAAGTTTGCATTAAATAGCGCTCTGGAAATCAGTATTCTTATTCTTCATTACTTCTTATTCTTCATATACTGGGACTGCTCACAGTTTTATAAGAATGATTAAACCCAAGGTAAAAGTTTTTACATATGCAAATCTCCAAAGTCCAAGAGATCACACAAATGACATGGAAAAGCAGAGGCAGGTGGGATGAAAAACACTGTACTTCCAACCAGTGCAGTGCATGCAAGCATTTGTAAAAGGTCTAAAGCACAAGACCATCTCCCATGGTGCAAAGTTTGGGGTGAAGGAGTAAGCCATGAACCCAGCAAATGCAGGCCTGTAGTGATTCCTTGCAAAGTGAACAACATACATGCCCACCGAGCAGGATGTCTGGCCGTTGCACCCCATTCACTTCTGGATGCTCTACCAAAGCTGTAGGTAGAGAGAAATTCTGAGCTAAGCCTAAACCAGGCAAGGATTGACTTCAGGACCAGGGAATGAGAGACACTCCCAGGTGGAGGACTCTGGACTTTCCTTCTACAGTTATAGTGCAACCCATCCACATCTTTTACACCTCTGTCTTCAGTGTAGATGAAACGCACCCAAGAAGTGTCCATTCTTCTCCGCTGACTGTAAGGAAACCTAGAGTGCCTGGCTGGTGCATAGAACATGCACAGCATTGCCAAGGGACCCCTATCAAAATGTCCACCAAAACATGACCTCCACAGGGACCAACCTTCCTATTCAATACACAAAGGGACTGCCCACAGCCTGCCAGGTTAAGAAGCTATGTTAGTTTTTAGAGGTTTTTTTTTTCACAGACAATCTACAAGAAATAGAACTTTTTCAGGAACAGTGGGAGGATAAATATATGTTTAAAATAGTAACAAATGAGGAAATGAGTCTCCTATGTCATGTTAACTGTGAACTCATTCATTAAAGAATGCTAAAAACCTGCCACTTCCCTTCGTAACAATGAAAATAGTCTTCACTTTGAAATCCCAAATCCAGATATAAAAAAGACAAAGAAGTATGGAGTTTGCTCATAAACTCGCCTGAATTGATCAGAATTGATTTAGCCCTTTCATACTATAAGAATTAATCAAAAAACTTCCAAAATGGAAGAGAGATCATCTCTATTAGCTTTTACATACTTCCTTGCAGAAGTCTATCACAAGATAAAGTAAATATTATTTGTATATTTTTAAACAACAAAGTATAGAAAAAAACTAACAAAGCATAGAAAAATATAGAAATGCTATGTATGGCTGTATTACATCATCTTAGAATATTGTCTGTGGGTGGCAAACTGGAGACATAAATAATATGTTTCAAAACCTTCTGTGGCAAAAAGACTTCAATAATGGCTGCAAAGTGAAGAAAATATTACAGCTGAAAGAAAGAATGGTGGAGATGGAAATTGTCTCCATATAAACAGATATTAAGCTGAAAGCCAGATTAAGTCATTTATCCTATGAAATTTATTTATTTTTTCTATAACAAGGAATACCTAATACATGAAACCAAAAGTTTTCTGGTCTCCAGCAGTACTCGTGCATGCTTACATCCTCCAGAGAAGAGGAAGAAGACCACCAAGTGCAGACAGGCTTTTTGGTTCCTGTGTGGACCCTTCACAGGGTCCAGTTATGTACCTGTCACCATTTCACTGTAATTCATCTGACTGCTGCTTGACAAATTAGCCAGTTTTTTTAAGTCCCCTGTAAGGTCAGTGAGAAAATGGACATTTTGGGGGGTATATATTGATATACCAAGAGTCAGGTGGTAAATGCTGGGATGCAAGCAGGGAGTACTTCACGACCAATGTCATGTTAACATATAGGCAAATAAATTTAACATGTTTATTAATGATAACTATGCTCTTCTCAGAACTCATTGATCTCAAATAGTCCTAAGTGGGTATCAGAGCTAAAGGATGAAGACTCCTGCTCCAGAGGACTGCAGATTAGAGGCTTCTCTACTCATGAGTTAAGCTGCAGCAATGAACAGTCCCATTAAGAAATGAAAATCACTGTTACAGCTAACTACCTGGCTCAACGCTTTTTGGAGAAGTGCTACTCCACACTGAAGAGACACGAGTTGGAAATGAGTGGGAACTCAGCGCATAAAAACCAGGTAAGCAACTTCTTCTCTGAAAATACAGTAACTTTATTCAGCATTTCAAATGATGAAGTAATACAACTGCATGTACACATATGAAATCATGGCATAGCCAGACACTGCAAAAAAAGATGTCAATCAGATAGTAAAAAGGAAGTAAGACAATATTAAGAAGCTAGCTGAAATATTTCATGAAAGGGCCCATAGACCATGGGCAGGCTCCACCTGGCACCCTGGGGAAAGGACCACAGGGATCTACTGTGCCTGGGCCAGAAGAAGGGTCATAAGCCGTGGGAAGTCTGAGCAGTGCAATGCTATAAAAGCCTCAGCACTTGAGACCAGGGGGTCTGAGCACTGTCATTTGCAACCACTACAAGGTGTCTTGGCATAGTCATGTAAATAAGAACCAGATCCTTTGATTTCAAAATCAGTATTTTTCAAACAAAGACCTTCCACGGGAATGACTAAGTCCACAACAGCTGTGATGTGGTAAACACAAGCTATTTTGAGTCATTGACTGCATAAACCCATAGGAATATATATGTATTTTTAAATAGATGATACTTCTCTGAGTAGCATAATGGTTCAGGAGAGTCCATTTTAATGTTCCACATGGAAAATAAATTCACCATGAGAGTGAGATTTAAGTATGAAGAGGACTGAGCAAGAAAGTAAAAAATAAATAAGACTCCTGTGATTTAACTGGGGGGTGATAGCTAAAACCCTGTACTTAATCTACCTAATAAAACAACAGAATCACAAAATCACAGAATGGTTGGGGTTGGAAGGGACCCCTAGAGATCATCTAGTCCAACCCCCCTGCCAAAGCAGGTTTGCCTAGATCTGGTTGCACAGGGTTGCATCCAGGCAGGTTTTGAAAGTCTTCAGAGAAGGAGACTCCACAACCTCTCTGGGCAGCTTGTTCCAGTGCTCTGTCACACTCACAGTAAAGAAGTTTTTCTGTATGTTTAGGTGGAACTTCCCGTGTTCTAGTCTATGCCTGTTGCCCTTGTCCTGTCACTGGACATCACTGAAAAGGGGCTGGCCTCATTCTTTTGACACCTGCCTTTTAGATATTTTGTAAGCACTGATAAGATCCCCTCTCAGTCTTCTCCAGATAAGAGATAAAATCCCACATACTTTAACCACCTAGAGATACAGCTTTATTGGTGTACCAACACCATTTTCTATACCACACACCTCAACTTTCAGACTCGAGTTTTGCCATACAGCCCAAAATGTCCGTGCTATTGCTAACATAATGATGGCAAATAGAGATCATCTGGTGTAGAGGACCAAGGAGAAGAGGATGCTTTCCTCGTGAACGAGTCTTCCTTCAAAGTATTTCAGGGAGTGTGCACAACATAGCTTTCATATCTACCCTTTAAAGTGTATCAGAAATATCTCTGAAAGACTGCGCTTACTTAGTATTTTACAGCATAAAAAATTGGCCAAAGCAATTTTCAGTTGATTATTTTGCGGAAAATGACAGCAGATTTTCTCATGCTTAGAGGATTAATTGCATTTTTCTGCACTGATGACTGCTTGATGCCCTGTTAGTGGGTTATCAGGAGGTGTTCATTTGCTCTTGTCCATTCTGACAATGTCCCATCCACTTTCTATCTCCTCAAGTCAGGGCCAACAGGAAAGGTGAGTCAGAAATAGCATTAACTGTCAGCTTGCTCACTCATAATAAGTAAAACTACATTTTATTGCTCTTAAATGTTGTACAAATATACTGGTACTAGATTAGGGATCATTGCTTCAATTTGGCTCTTATTACCCAAGGTGGACAGAAATTAGCCTATAGTATTTTAGGGAAAATCCTTTATACACACAACTCTAATTAAATAAGTTAGTAGATATGTATTCAGATCAGCAGGGAAATTATTTCCTCTCATTTCTTATGTTCACATACGACAAATGAAAAATTAATACTTTTGGAGTAGCATGGTATGAAATATTTGAAAAGAGGGTTTAAATTTTGAACAGAATAGACTAGCAGTTACCAAACAGTTGTTCATCTAGTGAAACACTGTCACTGACAGTATTTGGACTGAGACACAAAGCTAAAAAATCCTGTAACGGAAAATCCTTAATAGTGTACCTCCAGGGGAAGTATCTTCCTGACCCTAAATAGGAAGTGGCTGCCTTTCATCCTGGAACATGAAGTTTTGTAACCCCTTGCATGTTATTTTCTATTTAAGGTAGCAACAGAAGTTCTTATTCGACTCCTCCTAAAACTTTTGCTTGAGTAATGAGTTCTGAAAGTCTGTGTGCTTTCTGGAGAGACACAATTAATCAGTTTGAGGTGTATTGCCATTTTAACCTCACTAGGAACTCCCTTGAGCTCATGCTTTTGCAGAACCTAAGGACAATTTTGCATATACCTACTGTATCTTCCCTTTGTTTGTTTCTTCACAGCATCTAATAGCCTGACCTTTCTGTCTCTGCCTCACACAGCAGCCTAATTTTGTTGCTTCCTCTAAACCTTTTCCTGCTGTATTCTTATTTCAGAGAGGATCAGAGTTCAACACGGTGACTCTAGCTATATCACTTTCCAACAAGGTTTTCTACAATGCTTCTGGACATAGTTTCCCCTTCCACTAAAGTGAGACTCCTTGGCAGACTGTCTGCAGGCAACAAAATGTGCCTGGAAAAATGAGAAGTGTTCTAAGAGGTGTGTGTAAGACTATATGACAGGTTCTCTCTCTAACAGCCCACAAGTCTAGTCTTGCAGATATTTGGAGGTTACTCTCATGGTATGTGCTATCCCTCTCTATCCCAAGAGAGGCACTGACTGATTCTGCAACAACTTAGTATCACAACACGGCCCACATTAGCCTTTAGCATTCCTGACATAACCCCCCATCTTTTTGACATAGACCTTGCAGCAAATGTCCCTGCAGCCTGAAATGTCAAAACACCTGATATTAGAATAAAGACAAATTATTCAAGTATTGCACATTAAAATTCTTTAGTGGGAATATGGAAATTCTTCTTTTTCTTTTTTTCCTTCTGAAACAAAAATGTATTTAGTGAGGCTGGTATCCCTGAGCACAGGACCTAAAATCCCAAACAAACTACAATTTCTAGGAGGTTTTGAGGCTAGAGGAGTCTGGTTGCTTCTTATAAAAATCCTTGAAGAAATAAGATGTCACCACTAAAAATATAAACATGCACTAAATGATTGGAACAGAACTTCAGATAGGCAAAATAATCTTATCCTGTGTGCTGAGATAGATCTGTCTAGACTGCTTGCCTTATCTTGCAGCCAAACTGTTCTCCTTGTAGCGGTCAGTTATACCTTTCAGTGGGCTCTCTGTCCAGCCACACAAAAATATCCAGGGGAGGAGCTCTGCAAAAGCCCATGTTCTGTTAGGCAAAAGCTGTTGGAATTGTATCACCAGATAAAGACAATTTCTTTCAAGCACCTTGAGTTGGAGTGGTTAATGAATGTGCCACTGCGCCAGCAGCAGAAAGAAATTAAAGAAAATAATTTTAAATTGAAGAGTGGAGCAAGTTAAAGTCTCAGAGGAGCTAAATCCCTACAGATACACAGACGGCAACAACAACATTGCATCATTCTATATCTTCAGTCAGTAAGTGTCAAGTGCAAGAACAATTGTAAGAGACTTTAGTGTCTGATACTAGCCAACTGGGGTCTTAGAGACTTAGTCTGTACGCATTTTTCATTTAAAGTCAGAGGGAAGAAAAAAACATCGAATAGGAAAAAAGAAATGAAGTGGGCTGCACTACACTGAAAATAAAACATAAGAATAATGTCTAAACCAAAGGTACAAAAAATATAGCAAAACAGAAGGATCTGTGACAGATCTAAGGCTGGAGACACAATATTCTAGAGGAAAAGAGGAGAAAGAGTTAACCAATTCTTCAGTGACAGGCCCCACTATGACTAGAATTTGAAATGGGGAAAAAACACATAAATCTCATGCCTTTTACCAAGAAACCTACAATGAACATTTCCACAAACAGCTCAAATTTTGTATGAAACAAACTCCTCACTCCAGAATGTTTCTGTAGTAAGGACCATGCTTTAATAACTACAGCAAGATGAAAACCAACACTACATGAAAAGAGGTCTGAAGCAAACTATCTTTTTTCCTTTTTAAGTGTGACATTGATGCTCCACGTGAGTAACAGTATGAAGAACATAGACTTACACTTAAAACTTGAACCTTAAAATTAAAAGATGATGAAAAGTGGGGGGATGGGGGAGGGGGGGTGGGCAATGTCTTAAAAGGCATTATAATAATGATGAAGTTCCTTATTTTAAGTTCCCATGTCCATATTTTAATAAATGCTCAGAACATTCAAGTACTTGCCAGAGAAAAAGAACACTAATGAAGTAAATGTTTAAAAGATAATCACTGTTTCTTGTGGGTTTGATGTCTATTGCCCAGACAAAAATTTCAGTTCACAGCTTCACCCACAGAGACCTCCGCTACAACCTGGGTTTCATCTTTCTGATGATCTGCAAACACAGACAAGTGTTTCTTGCCCAGTCCAGGGTGAGACACTGGTGGAACTTCCTACCTTGACACATAGCTTAAGGGCTGTCTACTAAGGCAAGACAGTCATGCTGACTATGCAGATTGTGTCCCTGAACTCTTCACCTGCCGGGGGCTTTGGAGTGCTGCTCATCTACCCTGGAAAAAATGGGGAGTGATTTCTAGAAAACCAAAGTTCATGGCAGAAGAAATATAATTTTCTCTTTTTACACCACCACCAACATTTCAAGCTGTGTGACCCTTGTTCCCACAGATAGCTCCTTCCAAGAAATGCAAGGCTGCTATGATTTGGAAGGTCAGCGTGTAAGATCACTGAACCATTGCTTGGATTCTAAGAACACTCAAGATAAAAAATATCAAATACAAGCTCAGACTACTTATTTTTATTTCTTTTTGTTTCTTATTGTTAATATTTTATCAGGGAGCCCTTGTCAGTTGTATATTTGTTTGTAGGAACATGTGAAAATAAACAGAAACTGCTCACTTCTACAGTCAGTGGAGCCTCCCGGGTTGCACAGAAGTATCTGCAGTAGTATTCAGAATCAGCCACACACAAGGTTTAACTACCTACCATCTCTGTTTTGAAGTGTGTGGAAAGAGTACTGGTTACCTGAGAGAAAATTAAAGCAGAATTAAATAGTTTTCAGTGTTAGAATCAGCTAGAACCAAAGAGCTGCTTCAAGGAACACAAAAGAATTTCAATGCATTGAGTGATTTTTCCTGGCAAGAATCTAAGACCATAGCAGGTATTTATGTTTTCTGCTCATGCCTCATATACCAATGTTCCTCACCAACTACACCAACATACAGAACTGGACAAAACCTTGGCCAGGGCCTTTGATTTCAAAGGGGTAGTTTTTCCTTACAGGCTAAACCAACATCATTTAATTTCTTTATAGCCTATTCTTTGCCATAATTTTTTTTTCACAGTCGAAATAGAAAAGCAGATGTAGATGAAAACAGACACAGTGGGTCAGACCAAAGAGCAGTTCTTTGTAAAAGCCCAGCATCCCGTCTCCAGCAACAGCCAACAGCAATGTAATGGGCAACTGCACAGTAATACTTCTCCCCAGTGTTTTCCCAGCCCTTAGCAATTTGTGGCTCAGAGACTCCTAAGCCAGAGGTGGTCTTTGATTTTAATATCTCTTACTGGCATAGGCTATTCCCCTTCTTCATCCTGCCACGTTCCAAACTTTTCTGCAACAAACACACTTGCATAAACCAAGTGACCAGTTAATATTTCAGTTTGCCTGAGAGTTGTGTGGACATTAGCCAGTACCATTCTCACCAAGTGAGCAGAGACCACATAAAAGCAAATATGTATTCTCCAGAGGCTAAAACAAATTCATGTACAATGCATGATGATTAGAAAGGAGGAAACTACAATTCCAACAACAATAAGGACAGCTTCTCCTGCTTGTAGCACTGAGTTGCCTTTGCTATTTCCTGCCACAGGAACCAATTGCCAGTTGCTTGACACTGTTAACATTTCTGAGACACCTCATCAGCCATGACTTGGCTTTTTCCTGCACAGAACTTCAGAAAACAAGACTGTTCTTTGTGCTCATCCTGGTTTGAAGATTTTTCAATGGCTCCATTATGCTGAAACTACTGAAGTATACTTGATTTCCACTGTTGTGGCGTTTTTAGGTGTGAACAGTATTTGTCTAAACACACAGGTGATGCTTTCACATCGTCTGGATACTTCATTTGGAAGGAAAAGCCTTGAAATAAACATCAGAGAAGCCAGCTTTCTCCAAGCCACCATAAAGCAGTTAAATTCTTCCAGAAAACCACAGAGAATGTTGGCAACATGCTAAAAATGCAGTCTTTTTGGAAAAAAAAAAAAAAAAAGAAGAAGAAGAAAAAAAAAAAACCAGGAAAATCTGAATGAAGAGACTAATTAGTATTCCATGAGCACACTGAACTCAGGCTGTTATCTTGCCAGACAAGGACTTGCACTGCGAGACCTTTTTACTGAACAAGCTTGAAATACACCTTTATGTGAAGAGGTTGACAAAAACTTTCTTCAACTTCTTTATTTGCAAGCACAACATGAGCCTGGTATTTCAAAGGTCTGGAATAAAAGAGTCACAGCAGAAACCCCAAACCCAGCATTTCAGGATGAGATAATGGAAATTTTGTGTGTCTCAAAACTCCTCAAGTTAAGGCAGAGATGCTGAAAAGGGACAGGTAACTTCCTTGCTACTCGGCCAAGTCAAAAAGTCCTAAGCACAGTCAGTCCATCCTAAACTCTGCCAGATACAGTTCTTCCACCAAAAGAAAGCTGATCTTCCAGAAAATTCACACTCAACTCTCAGTGGTCCATCAGATGAAAGCTGCCATTTATCCTGAGAGCAAATCTCCTGAAAAAAACTAAACTTGGGTATGAAATTCCTGAATATTCAAGGGAAAACCTTCTAAATAAATGTGGATCAGTGACCTAGCCACTTAAATTCTGCACATGAATTTTCAAATTTTTGATCTTTTAATGTCTAACTTTTCACCGTGGTTTGGAAAGGAAGGCTACAATTTTTTTTTAAACCAACTCCAAGCAGAAGCACAAATTCAAAGTATGCTTCTGGTAAACATTTTGATTACAACCAGGGCTGACTGATTATTCAGCGTTATCTATCACAAGCCAACAGTTAACTCGGAGATCACTAAAAACAGTTCAGAAATATCTCAGCTCACAAAGTCAAAACAAACATCAGTGTTGTTTAAGAGCAATGAGGCCAACAAATACTGCTTTGTTGGTGTCTACAACCACTGCTTTAAGTATTGTTTCAAGGCAATAGATAATATGAAATCATAGCTTTAATCCATGATGGGAATATCCCAGTTCAACTAGCGGCTGATTTCAACAAATAAAGATTTGCAAGGCACAAAATGATCAGTTGCAAGAATGCCAAGGTGCACATCATTGTCGGGCAATTTTCACTGTTTGTATTTTGTTTGAGAACTAGTATTATAACAAGTAGGTTTGTGCCGTATATATATTTTTTTTCAATTTTAATAAAATAAGATAAATGAGCCTGGGGTCTAAACCATGTAGTTCCCTGTCCTGTGCAGGTAATCCCTGACTCTGTTTTGCTTTTCTGATTGGAAAATAAACACATTAGAAATTAAATGCCACACAATTAGACTGCTCTGTCAGCTGAACTCCAGCTAATGTTTTTGAAGTCTAAATCTTGGCATCAAGTTCAAGAAATGTTCAACTAAATAATACTCTTTTTAGAGTTTGGTTTGGTTTAGCACCTGAACATCTTAAGCGAACAATCTGCCATGCCTGTTCTTGTTTAGCAACACCCAGTTCTGCAAGCATTCCCACTGAAATAGGTGGAATTTCTTCCAGAAAATGAGATGAATCAGTAGGTGGGAAATGGCAGATTCCGGCTAACTTCTGATTTTAACAAACTTCAATTTCCCCCAAATTCCTGAACTGTGTTAGAGTTACTTCAGTAATGCAGGAGGTGAATGGTTGAATTTTATTGTCTCTGGCAGGATTAGCATTTTTATCCATTTAATCCTTCCATTCATTTTGGTACCATCATTCTGAAGTTTCAGCTGGTTTAATCCTGTCAGAGAATTATTTACTTCATCATCCATGTCCTGAAAAGCAGACAAAGAAGTCAAAGAGTTGAGGATTTGTGTCTTTTTAAGGTGTCCATCAGCATTTTGAGTAAAGTATGGTAAAATACAAGATCCAATATTTTTTTAGAATCATAGAATGTTCTAGGCTGGAAGGGACCTCTAGAGGCCATCTGGTCCAACCTCCCTGCACGAGTAAGGACATCTCTACCTAGGTGAGTTTGCTCAGATCCCCATCAAGCCTGACCTTGAATGACTCCAGGGATGGGGCCTCCACTACATGCCTCCACCACCTCTCTGGGCAGCCCATTCCAGTAATCTATCACCCTCATGTTAAAAAACTTTTTCCTAATATCCAGCCTAAATCTATCGTTTCCCATCTTAAAACCATTACTCCTTGTCCTATCACTACAAACCCTTGTGAATAGACCTTCCCCTGCCTTCCTGTAGGCCCCCTTCAGGTACTGGAACGTCACTATAAGGTCTCCCCAGAGCCTTCTCTTCTCCAGGCTGAACAGCCCCAACTCCCTCAGCCTGTCTTCATAAGAGAGATGCTCCATTCCCCTGATCATTTTGGTGGCCCTCCTCTGGACATGCTCCAATATGTTCACACTCTTCTTGTGCTGGAGGCTCTAGAACTGGATGCAATACTCCAGGTGACATCTCACCAGGGCAGAGTAGAGGGGCAGAATCACCTCTCTTGGTCTGCTGGCCACACTTCTTTTGATGCAGCCCAGGATGCGACCGGCCTTCTGGGCTGCCATTGCGCATTGGTGGCTCATGTCCAGCTTTTCATCTACTAGTACCCCCAAGTCTTTTTCCACACGGCTGTTCTCTAGCATGTCCTCTCCCAGCCCATATTCAGCTGAGGGTGCCCTCAATGCCACTGTCAATAGCATTAATGAGGATATTAAACAACACTGGTCCCAGGATGGACCCCTGAGGGACACCACTCCTCACCTTCCTCCATCTGGATATCGAGCCGTTGACCATCACTCTC
>VZZY01024327.1:18079-81562 GCA_013400335.1 Eurystomus gularis
GGCAGGGGCTGCCGCGGGAGGAGGGCGGCTGCTCGGCGAGGAGCGCGGCCGGAGCAGCTGAGCCGGCTGTGACAGGCGGGGAGCAGAAGGAAGTCCTGCTTTTCAACACCTCTTTCTTTTTGTTGTTGTGCTTGCTCTCCTGCTAAGCCGTAGAGGTTCCCTCGGAACTCCCAGCTGAAGGGATTCAGCGGGTGCTTCTCTGTGTAGATTTAAAAAAATCTTTCCCGAAAACACCGTAATCATCTTGCCGAGGGCTAGCAGAGGCATCCCGCAGCTAGATCCGTGCCCGATTCCTCCCTTCCCGAGTTTTACGCAAGATATGCTTTAAGCTAAACGGAAACTTTTTGTTGCCTCCAGGCAACTAGAAAGTGAAACCAACTAAAAGCAAAAATGAAACTTTTCAGCTGATTTTTGTTGCACGGAGTAAAGAAAATAAGCAGTAGACACAAGGGAAAACACGTTAGGTAGGCGCGATTCGTGTTTTATGAGTGGCATCTCAAGACGTGTTAATGATTTGTTCAACGCTGTCAGATGCAATTTATTAGTGATTGAAGTAATTCCATGAATTAATTGCTGTGAAATGTTCTTTGTTTTTAGACTTTGAGCCTGTGTTTCATCAAATACGAATCTAGTTATAAATGTCTTAAATTATCATTAAGACTCCAAATCTCTTATTTTTTTTGCTGCTCAGTACTTCGTAGCTTCTGTCTTAGAAGCTATGGGTCCTAGTCCCGCTAAGTTTTGAGCTTAAAAGAAGCTATTTTGTATTTATGGCAATCAATAACTTTTTGCTTTACGCAGCATAGAAATTTAACTGTAGCCAATATGTGAACCTACATCCCTAGATGTAGATATTCTGTGTCATGAAATAGTATGAATCACAGCAACTCAGCCGTCCTTAAAATCCAGAAAGTACAATCGGTTAAACTTTTTCTGCTCTTTTTTTAAGGAAATGATCTCAAATAATGACAAAAGTTAATCACATGGTGAATGTAGAAGTAGCAAGCTCTCGGGTAGGGAGGAGGCTGTGCATTTATATGAAAGTTGGAAGCAGCTGAGTATCTAGTACTCAGCGCTGCAAATTGGATAGAATTCTCGATAGCTGGTCTTCCTACTAAGCATGGGGGAGCAGGAAAGGTGCTGATCAAGTTTGGAAACACAGCGTCTAGTTCGAGATTCACTTTGTGTATACAGTGTATGTCAGTCATCTGGACATGTGTGGATTGAATCTAGGACTTGCTTTGGCAAGCTACACCAGAATGGTGACTTTGGGGGAGGAAAACTGACATGCTGAATCAGTTATATGGGGGCATTGGACACTGAATTTGGCAGATGAAGCCCTAGTCAAGAGGGATGCAGATCCTTGTCCTTGGAAAGGCCAGAACTCAGTGATCAGTTGCTTAGGTCACTTGATTCTGCTTTGAGCAGAGTCACAGGCTGACTGCTTTAGATGATAATATTAGAACAATTAGATGAGTGTCTCAGCTTTTTGGGGCCAAATGGAGATCTTTGTTTTTTTGCTGTATGACAAGCTCTAGGTGTATGTGTTACATGAGGCTCAGGTCATTACACATGGCACTTAAGTTACTTGATTTCAGTCCTTTAGTGACATTTTTACCTTTTCAAGTTGGAGTTTCAACTGGTTTGTGAACCCTAATTGAGTTTATAGGCAATAATGTAATGGAATTGCAGGAACTTGAATTATGATTCAGACTATAATAACTCATTGGCTTTGGGCTCTGAGTCTTATGGATCTTGGGGTGCTTTTGTTTACTATTCTTTGCCTTGTGGCCATTTAATTTTACTTGAATTTGTACCTACATCAGCTAATTCAGTGCTATGCTGATCATCAGTTTGGCTCAAGATGACTATAAGAGATCCTTCATAATTGTTACTGCAACTGTAACTACTTAATTGAATGTGCTTCTTCAGTGTTCCATCATAGGACTCACTGGGAAGCAATGCCCCTAAAGCCTGACTTCAGGAGAGGTAGGATTTTTCATCTTTGTCAATACTTTATCTTAAAAGCATTTAGAAGCTAAAACCATTTAGGCAACACACCAATGAACCTTGTTGGCAGATTGTAGATCACTTCTGAAATAGTGTATGTTACTGTAAATGTGTAGGGGCTCTAGAAATATTGAATCCTTGGAAGGTGTTAAGTGCTGGTGTTCTGGTTGTCCATTGATACCACTGTCAATGTGACAAATCCTCTAGCCTAGCTCAGTCCCTCTTTTTGGCTGGGTGGGAGGAACGGGCAAAGATACAGTTTTGTTCGTTCCCAGACTGACAGATACTAGAGAAGACACTTTTTGTGAGGCTGCAGGTGCCCTTCCCAGACAGCACTGTTGTCCAAAGCCATTGATGTTCATTGTCGGTGCCTCCTGGAGCCTGAGGAATTCCTATGTTCCTCCAGCATCCAGCAATTCTGTACTTTTTTTTTTTTTCTTTTTACCTCCAGCTTCCAATTGTTAAGAGATTTCTAGTTCAATCTCTGCTAGTTTGTCTACAGGCACCATGTCATGTTTCACTGGTGCATTTCTATGACCTAAAATATGAATTAGATTCTCTCTATTGTAGCCGTCAATAGCACTTCTATATTTTATCATCCATTTCTTTAAGACTGTTGGCTTGGGGAAATTCCCAGGCAATTTGTAGCAAAATTCAACTTGGCTGCAGTTCATAGTGGACAAGTTGATTTGTGAGCCATTGCTTTTCCTGTAGGACCAGATCTAGCAAAAATAGATTTGACTTCAACTGTCAACTCTTTAGCTTAAGCAAAAGATACTGTCTGTATCTCAGGAAAACGATAATAGTTCAGAATGAGTACATTGCTGCTTTTTCTGTTCGGCAAACACAAACAATGTTTATTTTGCTCAGGGGGCCAATGTTTCCTGAGCTACAGAAATGACCATTTTGTTACTCGTTCTTTGCAATCTACAGTAAACTTTGAGCTTACTTAATGCTGATGTTCACTTGATGTCAGTAGAAAAATACTATTAGCATTTTTCTTAAACTTGCCTATCCATAAAGTGTAGTGGTTTTGTTTATGTCTTGTAATACTTTGGATTGTCATCTCAGGGTCTGTATTTTGTAGGCGTGATGGGATAGAAGGATGTTTAGAAAGTGTCTGTAACACTTAATACTATTACATGTTTCTTGTAGGTTGTTATCTTAAATTGCCCAATTAATGTAGCTAGATGAAACAAATATTTTTTGAAGTCATCGTTGTTCTGTCTGCCCCCCCCCAGAGATCTGGTCCTATTCCAGCTGCTCACATACTCTTGAGCCTGTAGCCAGTGAAAATCTTCAGACTCTTGCTAAGCTGTCATAGATGATTTTAACAAAATGTAATTTTAAACAGAATTTGCTATGCCCTTGTAGCAGTAATTAAAAATTTTTTTAGCTGTTGTGTTCATGCTGGACTCCCCTGTATAATGAGAAGTCTTTTAAACTCACCTGCTAGGTCATGCACCCTTTCTTGGTTGTACTAATAATCTGTTTTGGTTAGAATACATGCTGGGGAAACTGTGGATCTTCGTTTTAATGGCACAGCTATGCAGAGGACTGTGTCACTACTCTTCTTGTATGTATTGGTTTAGAGTGCCTTTCTGTTTGCAGCTATAGTAGCTCAGGAATGGAATATCCTTGTGTTTTCCAAACTCTTTATTAAAAATTTGGATTATTTAGTTTGGAGAAGAGGAGGTTGAGAGGAGACCTCATTACTCTTTACAACTACCTAAAAGGAGGTTGTGGTGAGGCTGGTGTTGGTCTCTTCTCCCAAGTAAGTAACGACAGGACAAGAGGTAGTGGCCTCAAGTTGTGCAAGGAAAGGTTTAGATTGGATATCAGGAAGAAGTTCTTCACTGAAAGAGTGGTTAGGCATTGGAACAGGCTGCCCAGGGAAGTGGTGGAGTCACCATCCCTGGAGGTGTTCAAAAAACAAGTAGATGTGGTGCTTTTGGAAATGGCCTAGTGGTCAGGGAGATGTTGGGATGAAGGTTGGACTTGATGATCCTGGAGGTCTTTTCCAACCTAAAGGATTCTATGAAAATTTAACACCATGTTCGTTGATAGTGTCTTCACAACACCTCTCAAATTGAGTTAGACTAGGCATTTGTTGGTCTCAATCTCACAAGCCCCACCTGTGTTTCTACCAGCTTGCTTAACTGAATTTATATTTTTGTCTCCAACAGCAATTTGCAGAAGTTAAATAGGAGTGCTAAATATTCCTATAGTGTCCTTCCCCACCTGCTTCCTCCCAAATTGTTCTGAAGCATTCCAGACAGATGAAAAGATATGTTGCAAAACATCTTCATTTGTAGGGAATGGAAAATGTTGTACCTTATTGTATATTTAATTAGTATGGGCATAAAAAGTTGTCAAGAATGAAAATATCTACAAGTTTTCAATCCCAGTTTAACAAATAAACCTCATTTTTATAGTCCATTAGTAAGAGAGAAGCACAGCCTTTCATAAGATGTGATAAGTGTCTCTGCTTTCCAGAAGTACTAAAAAAAGTCCTTCTACTTCCTGGCAATGTACAGACTTCTATAATAAAGTGTCAAAAAAACATTTTCATAACTAGAAAATTTAGAAAATGGAACCAATGCACTCCATGATTTGAAAAAAACTATCTGTCAAAGTCTGGGAAATTGTCTGCAGGGAAAGCAACAAGGTCCAAAAGGATTTATACTGTGACAGATGTGGATAGATAGTAACTTGATTCAGTAACTGGAAGTAAAAAGGAGGCGTGGCACACAAACTTTAACTTTACATTCTGCATGACTGTTTCTTTTGGATTTGCTTTGGGTTTTTTATACGTTGGTTGCATTTAAATCTGTGAAGCTCAGTTCTTAATGTCTTTTGATCTTGAATAATTTGAGATGAAAATAAATTCAAACCTAAAACTTTACGATTACCTTCAGTATAAAGTAGAAAAAACCACCCCTGTAGTTCACAAGTGTAAATACCTCCTTGTACATGCAATTGTACAAATCCAATGTCTGTGGTAAACAAAGCCCAAGCTCTACTTACACAAGATCCTACAAGCATGGGCTACTGCCAAGCTGCTGTCTCATTTCCCCTCACTAATGTAATATACTCCAGACCATATCTTACTCCTTTGATTACAAAATTCTTCCATGGCTTTCGGTTTTCACACTGCAGGGTTTTGTTGTTGAGAGCTTGTTGTTCTTTTAACTGTAGGAATTGTATCTGCTAGATGACTTGACAGAAGGAAACTGAGACGTAAGCAACAGAATATCAAGCAGATTAGTTTTACTTTGGGGCGGAGGACATTGTAGATGGTGGTAGCAAATCAAGTAGTAACAGTGCATGTAGCTAAAAACTAATCTGTAAGCAAAAATTGAATGGGTAAGAAGGTCCAGCACAAAGGCTTTGACTTGCAGTATTTTGGCAATCACAGAGAACCATGATTATAACTATTCACTAATATTTTAAAACATCTATTGATAGGCTGTTAGGGGACTGTCTACAGTAAATGTCATAAACGACAACAGTTACCATGCCTCTGCAAATCCTTTAGAATCTATTAAAAATGTTAACAGGGAAGACCATACTTGAAGAAAACTATTGCTTTACCCATTTAGTCTAGTATGAAGGTAGATTGAAGATGTTGAAACAAAGTACTAAGAAATGAGGGCTAAAAGAAGCTGTGGAAGTGAGTAGCGGCTGTTGACAATAATCAGTCTTAGATGCAGCTGAAATGTAATTTGTTTTAATTTCTTCAGGCTTGCTAATAACTTGGCTGTTATATAAATATAACAATATTAGTATATATGCAGATTCCACTCAATGGCATTTCAGTGGTGAGGGTAAATTACCATAATTCAAGTAATGTATCTTAGAAGTACTCCAGTACATACACCATTGCAATATAGCCCCAAACAGGTAAGTTTCTGATTTTGTGGCTTTATTTCTGTTGACAAATTGACTATTCACTGTTGCAACTTCATGTGTAAAATAGGAAGCTGAAAATGGATTTGCCCTCTTGACTTGATTAGGCATTCAAACTAGTTGGCCCCGTGGTGTTTTGGCCAACTAGAACTTTTACTGGAGGATGGGGTGCAACTTGGGAGAGAGGAATGCTGGTATCTGAGAAACCTGCTCTTGTTTTGCCGGTCTTCCTCTTCCGTACTTGCAGAGACTCTTCTATTGGAGAGCTCTTGCATGAGTAGTGTATTCAGTTCAGAGTTGCATTGAACTTGAGATGCTCTTTGACTACCCTGCTTTAAATTTTTTAGATGGCATGCGAATACCTGCTTCAGTACCATTGTGACTAAGGTTGATCTTAGTGAAGTGAAGCACCTGCCAGCGTGACTGCCTCTTGAGCTTTTTTACTGTCATGGTGCATTGACACTGGGAGAGCAGTTACTCTCTGCTTATTCCTATGCTTGGCATTCATTTGTGTATTTGCATAAATGAAATGGATCAGGTAACTGTTCTCCCTTAAAACTGACCGATTTTTGTAAAGTTAACTTTGAACTACATCTGTCCTATGGTTTAATTAACTGTGGTGTTGACCAGTTGCTTGCAGTGGTACTAGCAGCTCCCACTTGCACGATTTAGCAGAACTGGCTTACAGCAGTTTAAAGTCTTCATGAAAGAACATCTTTCAGATATATTTGTTGGGCCTCAAAACACCTTTTTGGGAAGTAGTTCCGTTTGCCTGTCTTGACTTGTCATGTTGTCTGCTATTATCCTGTTCCTTACGGAAGCGGAAACCTACAGGTTTTCCAAAAAGAATCACTGGAGAGAAATTTTAAAATCTGTTAGACCTCTACCCTAATCGATCCTTTGTCGTGTTGCATTTGGATGCATAGTTGTTATTTTTCAAAATGGGCAGGAGAGAGCTGTTTCGTAAGAGTTCTTTAAAAGCTGCTTGTTCTGCTTGAATCATGCACTCTTTGTACCTCCAACACCAGCAGCTGTCTCTGCAGTAAATTTATCTCACTGACCAGTTGCATCACATTAATAAAAATATATCCATGTTTTTGGTCTGCCTTAAAGGAATCATGTGAAAAATTAATTTGAAAATTTGTCCTCGCCACTCATAGCTACTGAAAAGGGGGAGTCGATAACAAATGAGGAAATAACTTCATTCTTGGCATTGAATTTGCTTGGTTTTTTTCAAAAAATAAGCATGTTCTTAAACAGAAAAGGAGGAAGAGTAATGGTTAACAGGGAAAGGCCAAGCTGTTTTTGAACCCATGTGATTTTCAGAAAATAAACTGAAGGAAATCCAGTCCTGGCAGAAGCTTAGGAGAACCTAATTTAGCTGGTATAAAAGTAAAACTAGGAACATTTAAGGAAGTTCTTGAAAGTAACGAGAGTGTAAAACAAAACAGGCCCATAGTTTAGATCAATGTAGTGTAAATGAAGTAGAATTGCATTGGAGATCTTTAGAAGTGGTGCAAAAAATACACTATGCAGTTTATTCTTTTCATTTCTTTTTGAGGGTGCTTCCCAAGGGTATCTAAAAGGAAGTTGTTCCTGCAAGACAAAGGAGGTCCCAGTATAGCTCCCAGACAGTGTATGGCAGTGAATGAGATAGGCGTCCTGTTTAGCAGGTACATCAAAGTTTGCACCTGGGTGCTGACAATTTACTCATTGGTTTTAAAATGCGCACTATCAAATTAGTTCTGAGTAAAATGAACAGATTAATTCTGATTTGTGATATGGCTGCACATACCACTTCCTAAAAGTCACAGAACCTGTTTAGGCTTTTTTCCTTTGAAGGTGTAAATGGGAGGGACAAATAGTTGGAAAGTACTGAGTTCTTCTTATGCAACAACTTCAAGTTCTATGTGCTTCATCCGGATAAGGACTGTGGATGATTTTTTAAGAATCTAATAATCATAACATTTAAAAGCAGATTGTGGTGCTTTCAGGTAGTCTCCATTGCACTGGGCTTGTGATGTACAGTGAAGCATTTAACAGTTGTGCTGGACAAGATGAGGTAGGTGGTAAGTGTCCATGAACATATTGTACCTTTCCAGATGACTGATTTATCAGTTCTCTACATGGTTTTCACCTTCAAAAGTTTAGTTTACTACGTCAGCTACTACTAAGAGTTTATCCTCTTTGGCTCAGATTCAAAAACTGCTGGCTCATAAATACAAATGCATTAAATTTGAACAGCTGGAGTGTTTTCAGTTATCTGCTATACATTCTGCTATAGGTTTATAGTAACCATAGCATGAATGCATAAACGGCGTTTGCAACAGCTAAATCATTGCAGTTCACAACCTGAATTATTAAGGTAACCTGCAGTAAGTGTTCATTGACTATAATACACTTAATTCCTGCAATGCTAAGGTTGACCATTGTGCAGCTTGGCCATTCTTGCTTTGAGAGGAACAGGCAGTGACTATTGGGAGCGAGTTAGATCCAGAATCTTTAATAAATGGTATATTAATGGAAAAAATTAGTTCAGAACTGAAANGTTCAAGTGCAACTTGAATTTGCTCATCAATCAGTAGTTTCTTCATCACAGTATTTCATTCATTTTACACCTTTTAGTGTTTGTCTTCCAGTGGTAACATAGTATGAACAGAAATCTGCATTTCTCAGATTTTTGAGAATTGTCTGCAACACTGCTTGAGAGCTACAGTTGAAGCGTTTACGTATTTGTGGTAGAGATTCTAGATCCTTTTTTCCTATAGGGAGTTTCAGCACTTATTAAAATATTTTGCACATCTTCATTTTAAACTATTTTGATTTACAGTTTCTAGTGAGTGTTAGCCTTTGTTGATTTACTTTACAAAACTATACTTTATAATTTTCCTATCTGCAACTTTAGTATTATGAATGGGGCTGAAGGAAATAGCCATTTCAGTTTCACTTTACTTAAGGAGATTGTCAAATTAGTGAAATAGAAGTGTTCCACAGAACACTTTTCTTCTAACAAAAAATAACACTGTTCTGCTGGAAGGTGTTTCATCAAGTTTTCCAGGAAACTGTTTTCTAAAACAGGAAAAATACTTTGAGGAACAAAACACATCTTTTAAATAAATGGTATATTAATTGAAAAAATTAGTTCAGAACTGAAAAAGAAAAGCCAGGATACTGTAATTGCTACATCTGAAACTGTGTGACTAGAAAATATGATAAATGTATGGGGCAAATATTAAAATAATTCTGCTTAATTCTGAATCTTAAAAGCAAACACAAAACTCTTCAGCATACTTCCTAGCTTTGATAGCTCAACTACAACCTTATGGATCTCTAGGTAGTCTAATAAATTTCTATACCAGCTACTTCACTGTATCTGAGCTGTTTCCAGTAGTGCATCAAGTGACATGACTAACATCTGTTGCATATGCTTTAGTCTTTCCTCTTCACCCTAGGGATGCATTGGTGTATTTTGTTTCTAGAATTTTCCTCGTGTCTTGGGCACTCATATTTGTCCACTGTTATCTGATGACTTCCAAAATGGATGGCCAATTTGACGGATTGGAAGGAATTGCCGTAGTAATATTTACAAGTCTCAAATTGACAGGCAGGAGATGTCTTTTAAGGACTGTAGGAAATAAAGTATAAATTTGTTACAGTAGACACTAAAGAATGGACATGGTGAGTGCTTAAAAAAGTTTAAATAGTAGCTTGGATCTTCTTGAATAGTCACTCAGATGTGACACCCTAATCTAAATAAAATAGGGCTTTATTATTTCAGATGTTTGAAATATAGTTATTTTTAAAATGCACCTGCTGTCTTCATGTTGGAAAAGGCAAAATCAAAGCATTTTGTGCATTAGGACTGAGCAATCGTTTTATGGTCTTTTTGGTTCTTTTTAGTTCATTCATTGGTCTTTGGTAAAACCTAGAAAGTGATGTCTGCTGTTCAGAGAAGCTTTTTCTTCTTCTTGGAAGTTGTCTGGACCTGAGAGTGAGCCTTGCCTGTGGTTCCTGGGAAAGCATAGCAGCAGGAGGGCCCAGGTGAAGGAGGAATGCACACCTGCTCTGCTGTACTGAACCCGCTGACAGCTAGAACGTGATATAGGCAGAAACGTGTATGAAACTCCACTACTGACAAAGAAATTGCGGAATGACCCTAGTTTTGTCACTTCTCATGTAATAGCGATATGTGATTTGAAAACATTTAGTGCTTATTTAATTGCACCTGTTCCTTATGCTGCACTTCCCTGTGTTAGGTGCTTCTGTCTTGTCCTTGCTTAAACTTCTGTCCATGTGGTGTATAGAATCAAGGCCCCAGTGTGCAGTCTTCTGTAACAAGAAATGTTTCTGCTGGTCACCAGATTTGACTGAATTAGGATGCGAAAGAGTATTAAGTTACTATGAGTGTTGTGATAATAGGTAGATAGGTAGAGGAGAAGTGCTCTGTAAATCACAAAAACTGAGGAAAAAGCAACGATGCAAATTTGTCCATCAGCAAGCATCAGAGAATTGCCCTCATAAGTGCTTCAGTTGTAGAAAAAACAATCAATTGTACTTCGTATCAAACTCAATAACTACATCAAATAGTAATGGGTCTGTAGGAAAGGAACTTTTTTGTACACAGCAATGTTATTAATTGTCATTACATTTATCATAGTAATGCCTACAACACAACCAAAATGGAAAATGTTTGTGTTTTGTGCTTATACAAAAGTATAACTTTTAAATTTGTAATTATCCTAATTCAGCTTTCCTCCTTTTCTTAGAAGAAAGGCCAGAGTATAAAGTAATTCTGTTACAGACAGTGCTATGGGTATGTCTTCCAAAGTTTGAACCTTAATTCTGCAAATTTGGGTTTTGATTAGCACTATCACTGTTACTTTGAAATTCTGGATTGAGAATCCAAAAATTAATGACAGCTTTTAAGAGCTTGGGAGACAAAGAACAGTCACCTGTCTAGGTTCCGATCTACTGAAAACCATTTAACTTTGGCATTGCATGTCATATTTTGATTGACTAATACCCTGGAATTCATAGAATTCAGCTCAGAAAGGGGTCTTTGGAGATTTCCTTCTTCAGCCCCTTAATAGGACCTTGTGCAGTGAGGTTTTGACAGTGGTCTCCAAACTTATTTGATCATGCACCCTATCAGTAAAGTTTTTTTCAGCCTGCACCTCCAATTCATGTATATTTATTTTTAAATTATATGCATGTACTAATGTATTGATATATATATTAGGTACCCTATAAAGCATACATAAAAACCCAGAAAGGATGAGATAAAGATGAAAAACATTATTTAAAATTATTTTTTATTTACCGGTGACACAAAAAATATTTTCTTCCCATGCTACAATGGATAGTCTTGTGCATATGTGCATCTTGTGCAGGTGTGCACCCCGCTTTGGAGACCACTGATCTGTGCGGTTGAGGTTTTGCAGCTTCTCCAGGCAACGTATGCCAGTGTTACATCACTGTGCTATACCACAATGTGAAGATGGTTTGGGGTTTTTTTTCCCCTTACAACCAGACAATTTCCAGTGGTGTAGCATGTGTCCATCACTTCTTGTACTTCTGCTACATGCCTCCAAGAAGAGTTTGATTTGAGGCTGCCCAGGGAAGTGGTTGAGTCACCATCTCTGGAGGTATTTAAAAGATGTGTAGCTGAGGGACGTGGTTTAGTGGTGGACTTGACAGTGCTGGGTTAAAGGTTGGATTTGATGAAAAAGGTCTTTTTCAAGCTAAACAATTCTATGATAAGCATCCTTCAGGGAGTGGGATCCAGCCAGTAGGTGATCCCCTGGCTATTGTAGTGCTCTTAGCTTCTCTATGTCTTTCATGGATTTAAGTCCAGTAACAGTCTTTGTAGCATCTCCCTTATACTGGGGAGGAGAAGGTGGCTGGGAAGTGTAAAACTGGATGTGGTATTCCAGATGCTACCTTATAAATGCTGAGTAGTAGGGAATAATCGCCTCCCTAAGCCCATTAGCTGTGCTTCTCTCCCAGTACAGCCCAGTATGCTGTTGGCCTTCCTTTCTACAAGGATTTGTGCTGCTGACTCATGTTGTTTTACCTTGGTGATCCAGCTGATTTAATGCTGATGTGTTTTCAGAGACTCTTGTTAAGATCAGCTGCTGGGGATGGAAATGCTGATCCTTTGCATGTGCAGAGGAAATGCACTGCCTAATGTTCTCATCCTTCCAATATTTCTTAACCCTTAATGAACAAGTGACTGAGTAAAAAGCAGAGTTGTAGATGTCTTTAGAACGTGAGAGTAATGCCACAGAAACATTAAAAGGGCCAAATCTGAAGGCATTTAAGGATCGCGTTAAGTTGTCATTGCGGTTCGGGATGGCAGACTTGCTTACTGAGCTACTGAGTGTAAATCGGTCTTTGAGCCTTAATGCCATTTAGCCTTTTGGCTTGTTAGTGTAATCCGTAGCTTATGCCTGAGGAATCATTAAGGAATGGATTACATTTACAAATTATGTCCAATAAATTTAGATGCCCTCACTTTGCTTCAGTTTTGATAGCCTTCAGAAAAATCTTTCAAAGTCTTTCCAAATTCATGTGAAAATAAGAAAAATTAATAGCAGTTCAGCTGGGGGTAGGTTGCTACCCAAGTCTCTTACAAAGCATTAACCTACTCAACTGGGTTGAAATCTCAGGAGACCTTGTACTTTCCTCACATCCTAGGATGGACTCAGTGCAGATTCTGAAAGATCAGGGTCAGCTGAGTTAGCAATCCTGAAGTACACTTTGAATGTCTACTCTGGTTCAGTATATTCAGTAGGAAGACAAGAAATGGGATAGCTGTTCAGGCAGCAGTTGTATACTGACTCATGCACAGCAACATTTCTAAATAACCATGCCTTTAATGTACCACCAGTAGAAAATAACTTCTCAGCTGCTGCTTCTGTGCTTAGCAACAGTGTATTACCTATCTATTCATCTAGATGTGTCGTCTTCCTTGTCTGGTCCCTTTTAATATGCCCACAAGAATCGTGCAGTGAGCTGGCCTTAAATAAATCCTTAGATTTATCCCACGTGTTATTTTACCCCTTTTGAAGGCAGCTGCATCCATTAGTTTTCAGTAGTGCAGTAAATCTGACAGCAGGCTGATGAACCATTTGTAGTGGCTCTGCAGGCTGAGCCTTACCTGTTGCCCAAATGCAAGTTGCTTTTCTTGCATCCTTTTCAAGACCTTGCTAAATCCTGAGTGTGTTGGGAAGCTAGATGGAGTTGGAAGATAGTTACATCATTCAGAGCAGTTTTGTGTGGAGTAAGGCTGAAATTGTTGCACATACTTTGCTTTCAGTACTTTTCAAGAAGCTGTAGTCACTTGTACAGTCACTTTTGAACAAATACCTACAATTTTAAATCAGCAAATTGGAGGCAAAGTTTGTTACGTTATTTCAATAGAGGTTGTGGTTGTTTGCAGTCAGATGCAGGGAAAATATCCTCATTTTTTCTAAGTGAGGTACACCTGTTGATATAACTGATACAGCCTTTTGGAGAGCTTGTTTGGCTGTCCGCTTTTATTCTATCCTTTTTAGAATCTATCCTTCACAGGATAGAATTTAATCCTTTTTTGTTTTAGAAAGAATAGCTTTACATTTATCTATTAAAACCTTTTGTTATGCCTAGCTTTTTAAGCTATTAATGCCATTTTAGTGGAGTAAAGTGACTCAGTCTCTTATCACTGTCATGGTTTGTCATTTCCAGACTTCATTCTGACTACTTTTTTTTTTTTTTTTTTCTCTCTTTTTCCTGAGAGCTGAGTTAAAAACACGTTCTGTAATGAGAAGCCGAGAACTGATACCTTACTTTCCTATTGGAAATTCACATGCTCAACAACTTTGTATTTGCTGCTAATACTTAAGGGCTGTCTGTCCAGTATTAATCTGTGTAATAACTGTTCTGTGGTTTTGTTGAAGAGAAATATTATGTAATGCCAAATAAGGTTTGAGATTGTTTTTCCAGTTCTCTTATTAGTACCTTTATCAGCAATATCCATCACTGGAAGATTCTCATCAAGTTAACTGGATAAGCTTTTTTTCCATCAATCATACTTGTCTTTTAATTCTTTACGAATAACATCCAGTGTCAACTGTTAAGTATTGTTTGGTCTCAGATCACTCTTTGCTAACAGGCCCACATTGTCCCACTTCCCTTTAAAATAGAGTACTTAATGCAAGACTTCTAGTTTTCTTCCAGACCTCTGAGAATTTCCCAGGACTCAAGCTATTTTTCAAATCTCTGGGTAGATCTCTTCTTCCAGAAGTCTTGAATGCAAGGTGTCTGGGTCTGCTGATTTGAAAGCTCCTGTCTGTGCCCATTTGATATCCTTGCATCAAATGTGATATAAAGGCACCTATTTCCAAGATAAGTTTATTGAACATTTCTGCTTATTTTGAAGCAAACCTTTTGTCCATTTTATCTGACTTCTCCTCCTTCTGCCACAGAGTACTTCTCGCTTTTCAAATCCCTATCTGTCTCTGTTTGTCCTCATAGCTAAAAAGAAAAGGCAACTGCAACTGGTGGACGTGCCATGTCTTACTGTCTGAGCAGATTATGCACACTGACTTGTACAGATTGCTGCCTCTTGGCTACTGCTAGGGAAAAGGCTTTTGATGATACGTGTAGCATAGATTCACATTGTTGTGAAGTTTAAACCTTTCTTCAAGACTAGTTCAGTGGCATTGCAGAGAAATCTAATATTGTATTGTCAAGAAAGCATTGATTTTTTGATTTTTTTTTTTTTTTTTTTCTTTTTGCCTAGATTGATTACACAGTCTGACAGGTAGCACTTTTGTTGTTGTTGTAGAGGGTGTCAGGAATAACACTATACCTAGTACCTCCTGTCAGGGTTTATTGATGAGCAGTGTGCTTCATCTCCAGAATAAATCAAACACTTGGATCCAGACATGGAATTTAGCTGTGTCCCAGTTAAGGCACTAAAGGCTGTGTGCCAAAGTTGGACTACCCACCTAAGCACTTGGGTGCCTGTGGGAAACTAGTTTTTGTACAAATCAGATCATTAAACACCTGTGTGAGAGACTGAATGAACCTGAGATCAAACTTTAGGTATGTCCAGAGCTGCTCCTGTTTTGGAAGGGCTGAACAAGTTGTCATGACAGTCATATTTGAGTCAGTTTGGGTTATGTTTAATTCTGACTGGTGTCCACTTTGACAGACATGTTTTGATTTATGCTTAATAAGTGGTGATAGCGCTGAGTGCATCTTAAGTTATGAATTCAGTCAGAAGTTGTGTACAATAAAGGAAGTTAATGCTTTCTTATGTAAGAGACTAGTCATCGGCGTGTTAGCTTGGGAATAATGAGCTGGATTCAACTTAAATCTGTGGAAATTCAAGCCAGCTTAGTCTGGGAGTGTGTTGTGTTATAGCTTGGAGTATTGGAATTGCCTTTCTGTCTGTGACACTTTAGATAAGAGCACAAAATGTTTGGAGCTGTAAGATCAAGAGATGGCACAAGAGCGAGCCTGGTTGTAGCTGTCATGGGAGGAGGGGGGTGTCTTTATTGTAACCTCTGCTTCCAGGCTGTGCATTTGTTTTACTTTAAATGATCATTGAATAATATCCTGGGAAGCTTACCATCAAACTTGCTAGCTTGAAAGATGATACAAGGAACTTTTCATCAGCCCTCTGCCATCTACAGAAGTGGGGGGGACTGACTGTAGCCTGGAGGATTTTTTGATGGATGGGAAAGCTTTTAAAGTAAGGTAGGAATATAAAACTCTGTCCTCATTGCTTGGGAGACTAATTAGTCTGCCTAAGCAGGTATAAATGACTTGGCATAAGCAGTGATGAATTCTTAAGTAGAGTTAGGTTTCAAAGTCTTTTAACCTAGAGGGATATATTTCCCCCCCACTCCCTCCACCTCCCAACTTTTATCTTTGTGGAGTAAACCTCTTAATTCCAGAATGCTTTTTTTCTTTTTTTCCCCAAGTTCATAGTTTTATAGTAGAACAACCTTCAGTATGGGAATAGCTAAATCATACTATATACGTATAGCTTTACAAGAGGCTTATAGTGCTTTGTTAATGCATTTTATAGAAAATGTGAAATCTTTGTTATGCGTGAGTCTTCTTATACTGACAGCACTGTAGTATAGATTTCAACCCACAGCAGATGTACAACAACATCTGCCTTAGAGGGGCAAACAAGTAAAAGCATTCAATTGGGTGGGATGGAGATAGTTTTGGAGAATGCTTCTTCGTAGGAAGCTGTAACAGCAGCTCTTCAAATTAACCAAATACAATCTCTAGAACTTTGTGCTGAAGTCAGAGTCATTAAGTTGACTTTATCACTTCTTGAATTGTATTGGGTATCTCTTCGTTTAAAGTAAGTTACATGTTGTAGCTAGTAAGCATCTCTGTTTATGAGCAGACAGTATATCTCTGTTAGAAGTTCAGAAGGGTTTGTAGAGAGTTTCAGTAGCTAGATGACATCGAGGCAAAATGTTTAAAAAAGCCTGTAACATTACTGGCTGTCAGGCTGTGTAACTTTAAATCGTACCTACTTATTTTCACCAGGTTACTCTAAGTACTGGCTAAAAGAGGCAGTTCTGCTTTAGAAACACAGTACAAGCTTATTCTCAGCTTTATCTTTATTTGATGTTAAGCATCTTTGATGTTAAGCACTGTTCTCAGATGCAAAATGTGATTAACCTGTGGGAATCCTGAGTGTACCATTTACTTCTAGTGAAGTCTTTCCATCCATCTTTCTGTTTTGTTAAGAAATACCAATTTCTCAATTCTTGTTGACACCATTGTTTTTTAATTATTTCAAAAGTTAAGTGTACTGAGTTTGGTTGGGATAGAGTTAAGACCAGTATAGTAAACCAGTATAACGTAGCAATTTTTTTTATTTATTTATTTCAAAAGCAGCTTATTAGACTTGTAATACTTATTTCCACTGTGGAAAAATGGTAATGTTCACCTTTCCTGGTCTTAATTTTTCCATCCAGTCTTCATATAGCACTAACACACAAAATACCATGAAACGCATTACTTATGACTTCTTAAGGTAATTGCTTTTTACGCTTGGCTGAACACTGCTTTCTGCTGTGCTGTTACTTGACACTTATCAGAGTTGAAGTGGATCACTGCCTTCATGGGCCTCTCATCTGTGTGGCTTGCTTTCTTGTCATCAGGTTTTGTGTAGCTTTACAGTGTGTACTAGTGAGGGCTTTTTTGTAGCATAGGTATGAGGATTATAATTTTGTGTAGGCATTACCCCCTGCCCCACCCCCAAGTTTTAGCTGCTGGTAAAGCTGTTAAAGGGCCACTGGTTGTCAAAATGACAGTTTTAATTCTAGGTCTAATACATATTAAAAGTAAAGAAATGTCAGATGGTGCAAAAGATTTTTATTATTATTATTCATTGGTTTCACTTAAGAATTTCTTAGCAACTGGTTGTTCCTAAAATAGGTGTCCCATTCATTATAATAATAGAAAAAGTGGAACGGTGATTAAAAAAAAGAAAAAAGGAAGAGTGTCCCTGTTCATAATCTCAGGTTTTTACCAGTTATAAACAAGAACACTACATATACAAGTTCTAAGGCAACTGCTACTCTTTTTTTTTCTTTTTTTTTTTCTTCCCAGTAGGCATTTTATCAACAGTGCTACTCAAACTTAGAAAAATCTTGGTTTCAAATCAAAGTTAAAAGATTCAGGTTTGTTAGCTGCAAGGCTGTGATGTATCTTCTCCTGAGATGCAGCCACTAGAGGGGGTCTAAACCACCCTCTGTGTAAATAAGGGTTGTGCTTAATGGCAAAACACATCTTCAAGTTTACAGGATTGCTGGAATGTTGTGGAAACATACTTCCTGAAGGTGTCCAATTTTGTAATTTTTTTTTTAAAGTGAGGCTGTTTTTAAGGGTAATTATTCAGAAATCTTTATATAGTTTGACCATTTGAGTAACTTTTCTTTGCAGGTGATCTTGTGAACAAGTGTACCATCAATGATGGCAGAACATCCACCGTTACTGGATACCACTTCGATTATAAGTAGTGAAATCCCTCTTCTAACTTCCCCTATTGTTAGTGGGGATGGAGCACAACAGGTAAGGAAACTTCATTATCTTTTGTTTTCCTTCTTGCAATGGCATCTGTGAGATACGGATGCTGCAAAAGATAGTAATCCTTCATCTGGAATATTTTTTTGCAGCTTTGGTCATGCATTTATTTTAGAGATTGAGGTGAAGGTAGAACTGTTGCAGAGAAGAGGTTTGTAAGGAGTATGAAGCAGAAAACCTGTCTTGTGAAAGAACATCTTCATAGAAGGATGGGACTAAAGAGCTGCCAAATTGTCTAACCATGCTTGAGTCTTAACTTGGAAGCTGTATATTTACGTGGCCTTGTTAAGGTTAATAAACCTTCCCTGATGATAGCTTACTAGCTCAGGCACAACATATGCTAACAACTCTATAGCCTCCAAACTAACACTTGCTTACAAATGGATATCTTGAATGGTGGGACTTGCTTTTCTGTGTTAGCGTCTCTCTGGACACTTCTTCAATTTTTATTTTTTTTTTTTAGACAAAACCAGTCAAGGCAATAGAAAAACTATGGTTATGGTTTCAGAAAACTTGAGAAAGGTCAGTTCTAGTGACAAAGAAGGATTGTCAAAAACATATTCATTCTCTGTATCTTTTACCTATGAAGAATATTTTAGCCCCCAGATAAGCACAGTTCTGGTGCAGCTTCCAATGGGAGAAAAGAAATGAAAAATTAAGTGGTTTGAAGTATCTGAATGGATTTAGAGATCACTGCCTGTCATAGCAAGAGGCTGATCTTGATGATCTAGGGAAGTCCCTTATAGTCTGCCATTCCCATGTTTGATTTTATGCAGAAGAAATTATTTATCATAAAGAGGAATTAATTAGTAAGGTAATAACACAGATGAGCTCTAAAACTGGAGAATGGATTGCAGCAGTTCATGAGGTGAGACCTAGGCTGCAGTAAGATCTTCACAATGTAAGGGAAGCTTAAATACAGAGAAAGAGCTGATAAATCTTCTTTTTAATAAATATATGGACAAAATGTTCCAGAAAAAAAGGAAAAAACAATACCTAAACTTGCTTTCTCTTCCAATTCTTCTTTCAAATACTGTTGTTTAGAAGAGGAGAGGAGAACTGTTACTGTTTCCTTGTGTGTTCTGCCTTGAAAAGTTCCATTTTAATGCCTATGCAACGTTAAACATACCACCAGCATTTCTTTTCTTTACCCAGTTATGTATATTCTTTCTTTTTACTATTGTTATTTAAAAATTCTTATAGATGTATCACAAAACCCTTGAGGTTGGAAGGGACCTCTTAAGATGATAGTATCCAGCTTTCCCCCACTTAAAGCAGGGTCAACTAGAGCAGGTTGCCCAGGACCTTGTCCAGTTGGCTTTTGTTTATCTCCAAGGATAAGGGACTCCATAGCCTCTGGCAGTCTGTTCCCCAATAATCACCCCACCCTTACAGTGACATTTCTTTCATTTTAGTGGAATTTCTGTATTTGTTTGTGCCAATGGACTTTTGTCCTTTCACTGGTCACTGCTGAGAAGAGTCTTTCCTGGTTTTGTTATTCCCTCCACCTTCAGGTATTCATGCATATTGATAAGATCTCCTCTAGTTTCTCTTCTCCAGGCTGAACAGTCACAGAATCATAGAATGATTTGGGTTAGAAGGGACTTCAGAGATCATCTGGTTCCAACTCCCCTGCCATGGCAGGGACACCTCTCTCTACACCAGGTTGCTCAAGGTCCCATCCAACTTGCCCTTGAATGCTTCCAGGGATGGAGCATCCACAGCCCCCCTAGGCAACCTGTTCCAGTGTCTCACCACCCTCAGAGTGAAGAATTTCCTCCTAATTTCCAATCTAAATCTAGCTTCTTCCAGTCTGAACCCATTACCCCTCGTCCTGTAACTACGGGCCTTTGTGAAGAGTCCCTCCCCAGCCTTCTTGTAGGCCGCCTTCATAGACTGTGGTGGACTTAATGAGATTCCTGCCAGCCCATTTCTCTACTTGTCAAGGTCTCTCTGGATGGCAGTGCAGCCATCTAGTATATCAATCACTCATCCCTACTTGGTATCACTTGCAAACTTGTTGATGGTGCACTCTGTTCCATTATCTAGGTCTATAAAGAAGGTACTAAACATTATCTGCCCCAGTATCAACCACTGAGGTAGATGACTAGTGAGTAACATCCGCTGGACTTTGCACTGCTGATCACAATCCTTTGAGACTGGCAGTTCAGCCTGTTTTCAGTCCTTCTCTGCCTAAGTTCAGTCTGTATTTCATCAGTTTCAATGTGAGGACGCAAGAGAGTGTCAAAAGCCTTGCTAAATTAATGATAAACAGTATCTACTGCTCTACCCTTATGTACCACGCTAGTAATTTCATTGTAGAAGGCCATCCAGGCTTGCAAGGCGTTATTTTTCCCTTTGTGAATCTATACTGACTACTTCAAATCACCGTTTAATGTTTATCGTGTTTGGAAATGGCTTCTAGGAAGATTTACTCCCTCGTCTTCCCAGAGCTGTGATGTTGACAGCTTGTAGCTTCCTGGATCCTCCTCCTTGCCCTTTTTTGAAGATTGTAGTGACATTTGCTTTCTTCTAGTCCTTGGGAACCTCCCTTAATCACCATGACCTTTCAAAGGTAGTTGAGACTGAGTACTTGTTCAGCCTTCCCCAAAAATAAGACTATCAAGCTATGCTGTCAAGCTTACTCAGTAATGGTGCAAAATTTTGAGTCACATATGAGCTTAAACGTTCTTTTGGGGTTACTTTTCCATTACAATGTTGTCTCTTTTTCTCCTGCTAAGCAAAATTAAAACTGGAAAACAAGCAAATAATTTCTTCGAAGAAATGAATTTGTTGAGGTTTCTGTTGATGTTCTTAAGGGAAAAACATCTTGTATGCTCTTGGTGTCCTTTTTTATTTAAAAATAAAAAGCAGCTCATTAAGACTACTGTCTAAAGTGGAACTGGTAGTGGTAGTGTTTATTTTAAAAAAGAAAAAAGAGAATCTTCAGAAAGCATTGGGCAGGTTCTCAGTCATCAATAAAGAAAGTCTGTTTCTTTCTTCATGTCACAGTAACTAGCAGTTATACCACAATGTTGGCCACAATGTCTAGTGAAAGTTGAAACTTTCTTTTTCTATCCTTCTTTTGCATCTGATACGTGACTCATGACGAACCTGCAAATGCATTTGTTCAGTGGTAGAAAACTCTACTGGAAACCCGTGGTGTATCTTGTGATTTAAACGCCATCACTAAGTAGAAAATGCATTGTATATCTGAAATACAGCTAATCCAGAATTGCAGGTACTGCTTACTCTCTTCAGGTTGCCCTATTAAGACTTAGGCCACAGAAAGGCCAGGCAGGCTATTATTTATTTATAAGGGTCTTAAAATTATTTGTTTGTTTTGTATGGTATGCTAATGAAAAGAGTCTATGCTTTTAATTGTGATGTATTCAAGTACAAAACATTGTCATTCTGAACCTTTTCCGTATTTTTTTTTTAATATTGTAAAGCTGAATATTAGTTCATTGTCTTTCTTTTTTTTTTTTTCTTACAACTTTGAAGCTACAGAGGTGTTTTGCTTTCCTGATGGAGTCGCTAATTTTTCTGGAAGTCTCCTGTTTGCTTAGCTACAGTACACATGTTCTGTAGGGGCTACTTCCTTAAAATATGAAAACTACTTCTCCAGTTCCCTTCATAACAGCATTATGGTACTGAATTGCATAATCTAATATAATCTGTGGTACTGACAGAACTTAATTGTGTTCCCACAATCAAAATTCAGAGCTGTTTTGTCTGTGTAAATGAATGTATATGTTCATCTGTGTTCATAGTGTATAGGTTGGATTGTAGCTATTCTAATTAGAAGTCAGCCCTGACTGAAAAAGTATTGAAAACCTAGTAGAAAATTCTTTAAGTATTTTATTTTGTATGTTGGTATTTCCTAACTGTATCCTAAACTTGCCAGGTTTTTTTCAGCTGTAAAACATCTGAGGATTTTTAAAATCACTTCCCCCATCCTTTCATCTTGCCAGAATTAACTATTGTAATTATTGTGACTTAAGTTCTGTACACTGCATTACTGAGTTACCAAATGAATATAGACCACTCAGTACTTTCTGGAATAGTTAATATCTTCAAGATAATCTATTTCAAATACTTCAAGTTCTGCTAGCAGTTTAAATGTGAAATAGCAGTACAAATATTTGAACATGTTAAGATGAAAGGTCATATGCTTCAAATAGTGGAAGTGCCTGATCAGGCTAGAGCTGTAACTTTCCACCATGTTTTAAAACAAAACAATCCACGGTTATAAGGAATGTGTGTGTTCACGCAGAAAACATGGGGAGGTTAAACTGTGTGGATGTGTCCCACCAAAATAAGGGACTACTGTTCGTTGCATAGAACAAAACCAGTCAAAAGGAGAAGCAAAGACCAAGCCCCATTACCTTCTTCCTTTCTATTAGCACAAAAGTTCTGCTTTGGCACCTTCTCATCACTGTGCTCAATGTGAGTGGGTTATATACTTCTCGTATCTTGGTAGTGAGTAGGGTTGTAGATGAGGTATGGAGAAGATCCATGACAGTTGATAGAAACCAAGTGACATGGAGAAAACAGAATGAGAATGGAAGTGCTTGAGGACTTTTCATGTGAGGGTAACTACTGCAGTGAGACTGGACTGATTATTGCTGAGGCTGGACAGGAAGGATATGCTTCATTACATGAGTCCTGATTTGGTGGGAGGAGGTAAATTCATGATTGAGAGGAAAATGAAGAGACAAGAGTTCAAACTACTTTCTTTAACACACTTTGTTTTCCTGATATTAGACTGATGTTAAATTGTTTTGGAAAGTTTCTACGGCACCCTGTGCTATTCCAAAACGAATCAGGAAATTGCTGACACAAGTTTGCAGCAGCCCTGAAGTTCTGGACCTTCTCCCCACCTTCTCACTAAAGCTAACAGTTGCAAAGCCAGACATCCCTATATAACCTTGGTGTCCTTTATTACCAAAAAGGTGTATACGTTCCTCAAAGTAGCCCAATAGCTTTTAACCATTTCCTTTTCTTTGGGGAATGAGACACATAGTGTTTTACCTTCAGTTAGCTTTATTTCACAGCAAGGTATAGTGATAAAGCAATACTTCTAGCCTGGGAAGTTGGTTTATCCTCCAAAACTTTTTCAGAAGTTAGATGCTTAATGAATCTTCCAGAAATCCTGCTGTGTATGTATATAGAAAGTATGTGTCTCTGTGTATGTATATATGTAATATGTTGCATGTGTGTAACACATATATACACCGTGCGTGAGTTTAAGTGCAAATTCTTTGAACTGAAATAGATATTTAGCATCAAATCTACAAGTTAGTATTTGGAAAACCAATTTCTTCTTTTAAGATCAGAGGATTAAATATTTTAAAGTTATTAAGCTGTTATCATAAAAGGAAGTCTTCAGTAAGCAGAGTAATAGATGGCTATAAAAACAAATGAAATAATTCTGAGAATCTCCCATTTTGGCTTTCAGATTCTTTAGATATGTGGAGTCACAGCAGACATATAATGGTGAAGATGTAAACTAGAATACTAAATGCTTTTCTTGAATTTTAGTTCTGAAGCTTCTGTTTCTGAAAAGCATATGGTACATTATCAAGTTCCAGCCTGCTTTGTTTTTGCCTTGCTGCTGAAAATCAAGCCTAGAATGCATATGTTTCATGATCTTTTCCTCTACAAGAAAAAAAATCCGTGTCAAAAGTTGTTTAACAACATGTACTGTTACAACTGTTCTCACTGCTTTCCATATTTTGCTGTTTTCCTTTCTTTTATTTGTGTTTTGAGTTCATAAAGTACAGAGTACATGCATGACTGCTACTGTCTTTTTTTAGTTGAGTGGTTTTTTTTTTTGTACTTCCCCTTTGGCTCTATTAACTTAGCAGACAGATCTAACTTTTTCATTGGGAGATTCATTAAAGTTTGCTTTAGTTGACAATTATTCTTCCATCCTTCATTGACTTCATAGCATTGAAGTGCACCAGAGCTCTGTTCACTGGAACCATTGGAACTCTTCTGTGTATAATGCTGCAGTGCCAGCTTGCAAAAGCTCATGATCAAACTGTATTTTTTCCAGGACTGATTAGTACTTACGTGTAGCAAACATCACTGGAAAATACATAATCAAATTTATATTGGACATTCCATATACAAAAAATCTTATCTGTAACAGTTTTTAACTGGTTGATGGCTGTGATTCACCACACACACACACAAAAAAAAAGCTATGAGGATGTGAGTTTTGATGCCTTAAGTTTATTAGAGCCTTTCTGTACCTGGTTAATCGTATTTTTTTCATTAGGAAGAGTGAATCTTTGTCATAGTTAAGTGTAATTTTTTTATTTTACCTTCAAGATCAGAATTTTCTCTTATGTGGTTAAACTGTGTCCTTGATTGCAGATGCATTGAAAACTTGCTTTAAATTTCCTGGAAGAAGCCATCATCCTCAGGAGAAAGTGAGGATTCAAAGTTCTTTTGTGTGTATTTATGTACAAATACTATATACTGCTTTTGGTTAGCAGAAAGCAGCATCAGATGTGTCACACAATTTATACTAGCATCCAAATATATTTATTTTAGTATTTACTCTCTTTAAATAAATGTAGAAACAAGAGTGAAGGCTGTGTAGTTCATAGCCTTTCCTACTTGTATTCAGTATGAAAATTCATGGAATGAAGTATCCTCAGATCTTCTCTGAGTAATCCTCCTTTCTCTCTAAAATGTTTGGTTTCATTTGTGTGGTATGAATCCTAGATTAATTTTGGTCTCTGATACGGTAGATTCCTCCCAAGATACTTGAGGCAAGATTTCCCTTGTTGAATGACTCTCTTCAGAAACTGTCATGTGCAACTGGATGACATGTGAAAATCCTATTTAAAGTCAGTTAGTCACTGTAGGTTGCTAATATAGTCAATGAGGAGAAATAAGCACTTCCAGAAGATTATCTCTTTCATGTTTTAGGAAGGTGACTAAAGATCTGTACTTTTTTCTTTCTGTTTTATGAGGCAAGAAGGTGTAAGTTGCCTGGAGCTATAAGTATTGAGGGTAGCCTAGCTCCTCTCTGCTATCTATTGCAAGAGGCTCCAGTTCCTGAGCCTCTGTGCACCTCTCTCAGTAAGGTTTGGAAGGGTACAATTGTGGCCAAACAGTGTCCTGGACTCAGGCATGTTCCCTGGTCCCTTTCTCTGTGCTGTGGGACACTTAATGCTGAGTAAGCCAGGACCTGAATGCCAGAGCTCAAAACCCTTATTGCTTACCTACTTTTCCTCAGAAGACAGCTATTGTAATCTATCTGTAAGTTGTGACAAAAATGTAACTGCTTTGCAAAGCTGTGTTTTTAACTACAGAAACTCCACTCTTAAAACATGTGAGGAACACTTTGAGAACAAGTGATCTGAAGTACCTCCCCTGCTTGCTGAAACCTGATTTTTCCCTAGGAGGCATTTCTTTGCTGAGAGGATGGTCAAACACTGGAACAGGCTCCCTGGAGATGTGGTCAATGCCCCAAGCCTGTCAGATTTTGGGAGGTATTTGGACAATACCTTTAATAGCATACTTTAACTTTTGGTCAGCCTTGACTTGGTCAGGCAGTTGGACTAGGCGATCATTATAGGTCCCTTCCAACTGTAATAGTCTATTTTATTCCCTAGTGATTGGGAGGTTTCTCTATTTATAACTGGGCAAAGTCCATCTAACCCTCTGTGTTATTAAAGAGCTATACACTTTATAGAGCAGCCAGAATGGCATTCTCCAGGAAGAAGCAGACTTAGGTTTAGACACCATAGCAAAAAATGGCCCTTTGCTCTAATTTTTCTCCCTTTCTTTTTGAAGTAGAGGGGAAAATACTTTCAAATGGGAAATGACTGGGCTTTCTCCCACCAAGCCCTTTGTGCAATAATGACTGAGCCTTCCCAATCTAGTGAAATTGAGGACATTAGCTTTTGATTTCTCTTCCATTTCAGGTTCATGTTGTCACACAGTGTTTTGCTATCTGTATACCCAATACTCAGATTTGCAGAAAGCTGAATGTATAGGGTACTTCAGCAGGGGAAAATTGAGAAAGACCAGCAGAGAGCTACAAAGATGATTAGGGGACTGGAGCATCTCTTACTGAGATGAGAGGAAGACTGAGAGGCCTGAGGCTGTTTAGCCAGGAGAAGAGAAGACTGAGAAGGGGATCAATGCTTATCAAAATCTAAAGGGCAGGTGTCAGGAAGATGGGGCCAGTCTCTTTTCTGTGGTGCCCAGAGACAGGATGAGGGGCAATAGGCACAAACTGGAACACAGAAAGTTCCATCTGAACATAAGAAAAAACTTCTCTGAGCGTTATGGAACACTGGGAGAAGCTGCCCAGAGAGGCTGTGGAGTCTCCTTCTCTGGAGACTTTCAAAACCCGGCTGGATGTGTTCCTGTGCAACCTGATCTAGGTAAACCTGCTTTAGCCAGGGGGGTTGGACTAAATGATCTTCAGAGGTCCCTTCCAACCCCTACCATTCTGTGAAAGAAAGGCTACTTTAGAAGTGCTATTGACACTCCTAGCATTCCTTTTTTTTTTTCTTTTTTTTTGAGATGCTATTTTAAATAATTAGAGAATACACTTCTTCCTTTGGCACTTCCTTTTCTGCTCTATTTAAGATGGAAACGTTAAGGACACATCCATAAGTCTTAAATATTATGGGCTTTTAACTTGCTGTATCACCAGGCAGGAATCTGAGCTGTCAGAAGCAATGTTGGGAAATAAAAAATTCTCTTCTAGCCCATATATTTGCTATATCAATATTGTGTTTCTTAAATCTTCTAAACTCTTCAGAAACTGAATGTCCAAATTGAGTTTCAGCTTGCTTAGTTACGTTTTTTCACTTAATTGTGACAACTGCATTGTGGGAAGGGGATCATTTTAAAAGGATATTTATTATAAATTTTGATTGGAGCTGTAGTTCAGCAGAGTCCTTTAAATAAGGCAAAGGTGGTACCTTTTTCTCCCACCTATCACTCCAGCCCTTGAAACAAGTGTGTAAATTACATCATGCTGCACATCCTGAGTGGGCTCAGCTGCGACATGCTTGGTGAACATCTCCACCAGCAACCCGCTCTTCATGGCACTTGCTGGTTGTAGCGGAGAAAAATAGAGCATCTATCCTGCTTGCTGGGTCCTGTTTTTGCCCTTCAGAAGGGTGAAAGAAGTCAGGACAAGGGCTGAATGGGCTCTGCCTCAGCCTGCAGAGGGGGAATCAATTGTAGCTTTATGACCTTCCTGAAATAATGTATTCAGCTGTTAGGGCAAAGGTTGCTCATGACTGCTTTATAATGTTGGATATTGTTTCTCGGTGAACGCCTAACTGCTTGCACACACTTTCAGACATGTCCAGAGATTACTGACAAAGAAATTCTTTAAACTGCCACTGACTTGCGTCATCATTAGCAAATCTGTTAACTGTCCACCTCACTTTGCTCATCTTGGCGAGCTTTCATGTTGTTTCAAATGTGGGCTAATCAGGAAACTAATTCTTCCCCTATTCTCAGCATTAAAATCTTCACGACAGATTCAGAGAGCCTGGAAGCAGGCAGTCTTCAGAAGTAAATGTTAATTTTTTTTGCATAAGAAAACACCGAACGATATCTATTTGACATAGAGTACTTTGTGGCAACTGCTAGTGCAGCCCGCAGTCTTAAGTGTGGGAATTGTAAAGTAAAGGTGTAGTCGAAATACAGTTGAAAATTGTCGTCAGTTTTGATGCTCAATTCAAATAATTGCAAGGATGTTTTGATTCAAGAAGTATTGTGAAGAAGATAGGATTATTACAGGAAGAAAATATTTTAAATTGTTATTTATTTAAAATATATTATATAAAAGTTGTGAATCAGATTAAAATATTCAAAGTGTCTGCTTTTTTGAACAGTGCTACATGTAGCACTTTACAGCGCTTTTAATTTTATTAATTTTTTAGAAATGGGGTTTTTGATTCTCTGAACATCAAGTAACATCTTACGTGACTGGGGTTTTGGAGTTTTTAAATTCTAATTTTCACTTCAGACAATCTTTGTTAAATTACTTGGTTTTCCAAAATTAAATTTGCAGTCTTCTGCCTTTTAGTGGAACAAGATACAACTTAAATGAAAGTTTACTCCATTATTCTGTTTTGGACTGTTGCAAATATGCAGGCAGATCAGGGGAGGTGCCTACTAAGGGGGCTATCCCCTGCAAAATATTAGCTGAAAGCTTAGCCCTTACTACCAATTTGCTGTGCAGAATGAGCTCAGTTTTGCTTAGCATTGTAAAGCTGAAGTCCTGTGGACTTCAAACAACAAATCATGAAATGAGAACAGTCTGACTGAAGTCGTCCAGGTTTTATTTATAGAGCTTCATGTGGCTAACCACTGGCCAGGACCAGATGTATCAGAAAGTTCCAGAGCTCTGTGACTGCCTCTGAAACTGCTTCCTTCTAGTTCCCTGTAGACAAGGATTAGCTTAAAACTTTGAAGCACAAATGTTTGTCTGTTGCATTTTCCAGATTCTTTGAAACACTTCTGTTACCCTTATGTTTATACTTCTACTGATTTAAAGATATAATACTGGGATTATTTTAAGAAGCAAATTCTCTGTGCACAATCTGCTAACCACAGCCTGTGTCAATGCCAATGGAACAGATTGGGTTTGCTGTAAATGAGACAGACAAAACTTTGCAGAGACAAGCTGTGAGAAGTGAGAGTGCAAAAGAGAGAAGACAAAGCAGAAACAAGTAGATAAAAATTCTAAGTATTTCTCAATAATAAATGATGAGATAGATACACTTGAGCATTTATCGGTGACATTAGATGTGGATTTTAACATTTGTCTTTTACTGACTCTTCTCAGAAAACTTTATATATTTACAAAACAAGACTCCAAACCATCTTCCCCCATCACCCTCTGGTGAACAGCTTTCTGCTGATCATCTTTCACATGAAGCAGGGCGGGGGAAAACATATGAGTACAGTAAGAATTTTAAAAATCTTTTTTTAAATAGGACCTTGAAGTCCTGGTGGACTTTAAGTTCACCATGAGCCAGCAGTGTGCTCTTGTGGTCAAGAAGGCCAGTGCTATCCTGGGGTGCATTAAGAAGAGTGTGACCAGCAGGTCAAGGGAGGTTCTCCTCGCTCTCTATTTTGCCCTGGTAAGACCACATCTGGAGTACTGTGACCAGTTCTGGGCTCCTCAGTTCAAGAGAGACAGGGAACTACTGGAGAAAGTCCAACGGAGGGCTATGAGGATGATTAAGGGACTGGAACACCTCCCTTACAAGGAAAGGCTGAGATACCTGGGGCTGTTTAGGCTGGAGAGGAGAAGGCTGAGAGGTGATCTTATCGATGTTTATCAGTATCTGAAGGGTGGGTGTCAGGAAGATGGAGCCAGTGTCTTTTCAGTGGAGCCCAGTGATAGGACAAGGGTCAACAGGCACAAACTGGAACATAGGAAGTTCTACCTCAACATGAGGTACTGTGAGGGTGACAGAGCACTGGAATAGGCTGCCCAGAGAGGTTGTGGAGTCTCCTTCTCTGGAGACATTCAAAACCCGGCTGGATGCGATCCTGTGCAACCTGCCCTAGGTAAACCTGTTTTGGCAGGGTTTTGGACTAGCTAATCTCCAGAGGTCCCTTCCAACACCACCTTTCTGTGATTCTGTGAAACAAAATCAATTTATTTACTAGAATAAAATAAATAACCAATTCTCAGATCCTTCCAACCTGCCCTTCTACAAAAAGCAGTGAAAGCTTATTGAAACCTGTAGGTTTTGAATGTCAGTGCTACTGAACAGTCTAGTTATCTTTCCAACCTCCCTGTTTCCAGTTGCTTCTAGGGATATTCTGTTCTCTTAGTGCATTCAGCAGTGCTGACAATATCTTGTGGCAGTGGTTAAAGACGAAATGTTTGCTGGTTTTATTATATGTCAGCTGCCTTTTAGAAAAATGATGCAGAGTTGCTTGCTTTCTCCTCTGAAAATGTACGCAGGCCTTAGGAGCATGTTACTGAAAAAATGTCTTCTTTCCCTCAATTTCTTCAGGACATGCTGCTACTGCCTGTGTAAGCTAAAATAGTTTGTATTGTGTTTCTTTTTTCAAAATGCCAAATGTGAATTGTCACCACAACATATTATGCGACATCTACTTAATTCTGTATTGCTTTCCGCCCTGGTCCTGAAAACCAAGATGTTAATGGCCTTTACTACCCAGATCTTTTGTTCTTCTTTAGGAAATTGTTAATCTCCATATATAGAGCAGTTAGATCCCTCCAGACTATCAGTCAGTATTAGCAGATGCTAGAGCAGAGAATTGTGTAGTTGTGGGAAACCTGTAAATTGAAATATGCTCAGATAAACATGGTGGGAAAGAAAATATTTTACAACTTTAGAGTTAAGAGTGTTGCATTGTGTTAGTTGGACAAAGATCAACATCTATAGGACACTTAAATAACGGTGAGAAGCCTGTTTTCTTCTGTCATACTAAAACCAGAAGGTAATTTAAGGAAAAAAAAAAAACCAAAAAAACAAAAAAAACCCACATTAACTTTTCCTTGTAGATACCCCAGAAATGTGTGCTTAATCTGCTATGAATTGGTCTGGTATAGTGCAGAGCTCAAGCTAAAGTTTTCTGAATGCTTTATTGGTTACTAGCCATCATAACTGGGGAGGGAGGAAGTCTTTACAAAAGATGACTTTAAGAAAGAATTAGTTGGAATTAACTTTCTTCACAACCATGAAATTCTTAAATTGCTTTAAATTGCCAAAGGCTTAAGACACTGTTTTAATTTACCTGTTAGTACTGATGTGTCAGCTGTTCCCACTTAATAATCTTGAGCTGTCTGTAATAACTGCTACATAGATATTTTGCGTTTTTCCACTTAATTCATTTTCTAAGTGTTAGTGGGTTTGATTGTGGAAAAGTAGTTTGTGGCCTCATTAGCATTGTTATGATATGAACAGCAGTTTTTAAACACACAATCAATGGAAAAACTACTTATGCCACGTTTTACTGACATCACCTTAGCTGGACTGCAGATGTGATTCACATCTGGCAATTTCTGCTAATACAGAAGGGTAGGGGTTGGAAGGGACCTCTGGAGATCATCTAGTCCAACCCCCCTGCCAAAGCAGGTTCACCTAGGACAGGCCACACAGGAACATGTCCAGGTGGGTCTTGAAAGTCTCCAGAGAAGGAGACTCCATAACCTCTCTGGGCAGCCTGTTCCAGTGCTCTGTCACCCGCACAGTAAAGTTTTTCCTGATGTTGAGGTGGAACTTCCTGTGTTCCAGTTTATGACTGTTGCCCTTCGTCCTATCACTGGGCACCACTGTAAAGAGACTGGCTCCATCTTCCTGACACCCACCCTTCAGATATTGATAAACATTGATAAGATCACCTCTCAGCCTTCCCTTCTTCAGGTTCTAATGACTAACCACAGGTTCCTCTAATGAGGAACCACACTCAAGTCTGGCAGTGTTCTTTGATCAGTAGCTTTTAGGGACATACAAATACGGTTGTGCTAGTCCTACAAACGTGGAAACTCTGGCATAGGCGAGGTGACAAGCACACAAGTCACAGTAAGTCCATGCTGGAGCCATAACAGTTACCCTCTTGAGTCTGTGTCCGTGGACCACGTGCCACGGGGCCAACCTAGATGTAATGATTTTCCTTGTGACAAAAGACTGCACCTAAGTGGAAAAACAACTGCTTTGGAAAATGAAATTAAATGTTTTCAATAATAAAAGATACTGGATATGAATAACTGATACCTTGAGCCTAGAAAGCTTTTACCTGCTAAAAAATTTCATGCTGATCAAACATTAGGAATATGACTTGAAGTTAAAATAGCAGAAAGTTACTTTTTTATTAGAAGCAGGCTGTAAGTTTGAGTCCTTTTACATAAAAGCACGTGTGTATGTACACTTTCTTATTACCTTTGAAGACATCAACATCCCAGTAATTTTTAACTTTTTTCTTTATACCTCAGACAACATTTAATCAGTAATCTCATGCTGTCACCTTCCAGATACCAAGTTGTTACGAAGCAGTTTTATGTACATTGTCTGCCTGTGGTTTAAGACTTAAAGCAGAGTGACGCTTATGTGGCACTTGAAGTAATGCCTTGCAAGGAGGGATGCGTGGTTTGCCCTGCGTGGCTGTCCCTGCAGGTGAGGGTTTGCCAGCGGGCCCCTGCTGCTGGTGTTGGGATTAAAGACCGCAGATGTCAGGTTGCTGGAAATTAGTATTTGGATGTTTTCAGTTGAGCTCTTGAGTGGAGACTATAGAGGGAAATCATCTTTGTCAGCCATCTGAAATGTTGTAAATATTAATATCTAAGAAAAGGTATTTCTGGTTATAGCATTATTTAGGGCAGAGAGGTATGTAAATTATAAAGCAAAATTGGGAAACGCTTCTGTCTTTTCATGCCTTGTAATAAATGCACATTATAGATTAACACAGCATTTAAAAAAGTGCAATAGAATCAATTTAGAGTAGAATGGATTATTTCTTTACTGTATCTTTTTATCTCTTATAAAGTGGTCGCATCCCCCCACCCTTTCTGGCTTATTTGGAAACTGAAGTCATTAACTGACTGCATCATAGATCCAACTATGAGATCAGAAGTTGGGTCATTCCAAGCTAGTATATCCTATCTGGGGATCAGGAGGCTAAATTAAAAATGCAGTTATAAAATGGCATATATTTGGAAGCTTTGTTCTCTTAAACCTGAACCTTCTGTTGACTGACGTTAGATGATCCAGAAGCAGATGCTGCAGCAGCTATTTGTTGATTTAGTTGCTATGGTGACATGATACATTCGTGTACAGCAGGAAGCTCACTGTACGTTGGCTAATTTGATAGGAAGGAAGGCTTGAGGTAGGTATTGCTGACTATATTGTTAATTGATCCTACCTTTCACATCCTGCCTCCACATGCTTTGTGGATGCACAGCTCTAGAGGAAGGTAATGGGAGATACTCTGGTGTGGCGTTTAGGTTAAGGTGCCCCGTTAAAAGAAGGAGGGGGGGCAGTGCTCAACACATCACCGAAGATTACCTCAGTATTAAGTGAATGGAACAGATTGGAGCAGCTGGAGTGGTGACTGTTGAATCTTCCTTCATCTTTTGTCACTGTGGTAGCACCAGTTGAATGAGAGAAATAAAAGGATGCGAGCAACAGTAAGTCAAAGTGCTAAGGCTTTTGAAATGGGTTACGAGATAAAGCATGTCACTAATTAACATCTTGATTGGAGCTATTAGTGAGAAAAATATAATTGTTCTGAATATGTGCCCTAATGACAGAGCATAAATGTGGCTCTGCCTGGAAGTTGTGTTATATTGTGTTCACCCTTTTCCAGAAATACACCGTTTTTTAATCTTGTTGCAGGCAGACTGTTAAAGATACAGTGTACATCTTACAAAAGGCTTGGCTGTACCACCCTCTTAACAGGCTTAGTTGAGTGTTTTAGAAATGTTTGAAGTCAGAATGACCAAGAGCATTAGCTACAGTGTTTTCCTAAATTTATAAAGTGTTCAAAAATTAATTTACCTTTGTCCTTTTGGTTAAAAATACTACTCGTCAGTACTACTGAACTAATTTCAGTTGCAGTATTTTTAGACAAACCACTGCTGTGTTTTTTTTGTCGATGTATATTACTTCTGCATTTAGAAATATGATTTGAGTAAAGTCTTTCCATTATTTGTGATTTTTGCAGACAATCATTTGCTACTGACTCAGCACCTATTACCATATAAGGCTAAATATAGATGTTTTCAGATTAATAAGAAACAAAACAAAAAACCAACTCTGAAGCTCTTCTCTCTTTCCTAGTAAAACATCTCAGAAAAAAGCATTATTTCTGCTACTATAGAAATGGATTGTGATTTGATTCTGTTATGATTTCAGAGGTCCAGTGTTTTGGAACACTTTATCCTCTTGGTTTCTAGGAAGTTTGTTTGGAGGAAAAAACTGTAATACCCTGCAACCCCCAAAACCACACACATCCCCCAAACCATTTCAGAATGAGAGAAAAACAGAACTCTGCTTTTCAGTAGTACTGTTTTGCTCCAATCTGTAATCCTTCTTATTGTACAGGAAGAATATCTTACTACATTATTTCATATAAGTATGCTTTAACCACAGTTGTAATATAACATTCTCTTATTTCCTCATATTCTATATAATTTTAGCAGTTGATAAAATTAATGTAACATACCCTAGCATTTCCTCCCACTTTCTCTCTGCCTTCTTACTTCCTCACGTTTTTCAGTGTTTTAACACGCATGCTAGACTATGAATTGGTTTTGTTGCTAAAGGATTGCTGCTTCTTTTTTATGATCTATTTATTGGTAGATCTATTAGCATTCATGTTACATATATTCAGAGGCTTTTAAATTGGTTGGAAAATCTGTCCTAGATTTCACCTGTTCTGGAAAAATAAGTCAATTCACAAAGTGTAACTAACTTCTTTTAGAGGAAGATATCAAGTAACCCATTCAGTTCCTCTCCCCTTCAGTGGGAGATGAGGGGTGGCCAGGGAAAGGGAACGAGTCGAAATATCCCTTTACACTGAAATTCAATCCGGTTCCTTTGGTTTTCTTGCCTTTGTGGCCGTGGACAGTGCTAGCCTGTGGAGAGGACAGAGCGCCAGCTCTCACGTGGGCTTATCCCACACCTTCACACATGACACAAAGTATGTTATGTATTTTGGTTTCTTGAGCCTCAGATGGGATTAAAAAACGTAATGTTTTTCTTTTCCCCCTCAGAAGGCTGATAGTCCTTGACACAGAAGGATGTGTTTGAAAGCTAAGGTATTTTGGAGGGGGAGCTTGATGTCTATAGACTTCTTTAATGCAAATGCAAAAATATTTCTCTAATTCTAGTAACACTAAAATGGTTGTTTCAATCTTACAACTAAGACTTTGCTGGTTAGAAATAAACCTGTAGCTATTAGGAAAACGAAATATTTTTAAATGATGTTGTATATTCAGTAGCTAATAAGTTTTACAGACAGAGAAGCTTTTAGGTATAAAAGCATTTATGTGGGCAATGCAATTTGTTACCTGCTGCAAAAGATTTGAAAATGTGGCTGTGAAAACCAAACTTGTAAACAAAATTTTTTACAAAAAAAAAAAATCTCTTGGTGTTTATTAACTTAGAATAGGTAAACTGTATTGCAGTCACTCCTGTCCTCTTAGAAATACAGGTATTATTTGAACTGTGGCTATAAAATGTATAATACATAAGATAATCCTTATGTGGTAATGATAATCTAGATTCTCTTCAGTAGACCTTATTCAAACTTGATCTGCAAAAATGTCCCCAAGTTAGGTAGGTCTTCATAACTTTATAGAGTAGGGTGGAGGAGAAGGTTGGCAACTGTCTTAATTCTGGATTTATTTTGTGCCTATGTGAAAGATCATCCATTTGCTGTTTGGGTGTTGTTTTTTGGGTTTTTTTTTTTACTTGAGACTAAATTTAAACTTTTAGAACCGAAACAAATTAAAAATATTATCTTTGTATATATGATATATTAGCAATAATATTTTTGCATATGTAGGTTTTTTTCAAATGAAATTCTTGCCTTACAGATCCACTGCACACTATTTTATAGAAGTGGCAAAATATTTTTGAGGCACTGCTTTTCGACTGGCTAAATTGTGTGTGTGTATTTGGGGAGGGAGCCTTGTTCATTAGCATTTAAGTTTTATTCAGAGAGCTGCTTTTACGCATGTATAGTGGTGAGCAAAAGAAGAAACGTGTAAAACTTCCTATGAGGCATCTTTTGTTAAGTTAGTTTTCAAAGCTTAGTGAATCATTTCAGGTTTTACTCATTGGCTTTTTTGCCTCCATAGGGAGAGAATTAGTTTGAACTTCTATTTGCAGTTTCTGCTATTGAAAGATGTTGCTTTAAAACAGTGAAATAACAGGCTTGTGGATTAGTCCTAAGGTTTTTTTATTTTCTGCTCTGCAAATCTTTCACCTAATCTAGAACTCTTATCAGAACGAATCCAGTTTTGGTATTGGTACTTCACAATAATGTCCACAGGGTTTATTTCAGTCTTGCTTACTAACCACCTGATGGTGAACAGCCGTTAATTGTGCAAGCCTATTTATAGCTTGTCACTTTTTTTGCGATTGAGAGCACTGGGAAAATTTTTCCCTGCTTGTGTAATGTGAATAGGTGCTTGTGATGGTGCCACAAGTCTGCTGCTTTTCTTTCCCATCAGCTAGCTGAAATTGGCTTGAAACCTGGCAATCTGCTAGTACATTGCTACTTCTGTTAGCAGGATGGAAGTGCAAGTAGAGATGTTTGTAGAAGTGTGTATCTTACTGACAGAATGAAGGGTCAGTTTTAACTGTTATTTCAGTGAAGTTAATGGACTTTTTGGCCTTAATTAGTGGGCAAACAAACACATCCAAAGCACCATTAGCTAGCTCTCTATTTTGAATTCCATTCTGTCCCTCGCTGTGCTCCAGTGAAGAAATAAATACCTTAACCTGCATATTCATCTGGCATAAGCAAAATGTTGGGCTGCTTATTGGAAGTATTCTGTATTCATAAAAACAGGAATTAGTAAGATACAAATCAGCTACATTTTGTATCATTGCAGTTCTGCTTTTAAAAGACATTGCTACAACCATATTGGTGGCACGAAATATCTCTAAGATTCTAGTTTTGGCTTCTGCAGCCTCTGCTTCTTGCTGATAAAAGTTACTTCTAGAACTTTCTGGAGGTAAGTGTTTAACACTTGGCATTAAGTTTTTCCTTTTTTTTTGGAGCAGCCGTCTGAGTTAAGGTGGCTGCAGCTCTGTCTTGCACAGATCTCCCTTCCACCTTTTGCTGTTTCTATTCTTAGTCTTACCATTTTTTTTATTTCTGACTCCAGCCATTTTTATCAAATTCATATGTTCAGCACTAGAAATAAGCTGAAGACTTGAAAAATATGCAATTCCTTTCCTGGTTCAGTCTGCAGAAACATCCTGTAGTTTCTCTTGCAGACAGTGAAAGAGTTTACTGAATAAAAAGAAGAAACATTGAGTATTCTGTTCTGTGAATGTTCTTACTGCCTTTGATCTTCACAGGCAAAATCAGAACACATTCTCACCTTACAGTGATGTACTACAGCTAAATCATATATGAGATCTTCAAATTATATTGTTAAATTATCATTATATCTATTGATAGTAGTATGTCCAAGTCCATGTTGCACGTCTCTGTAGGATGAGATCATACTACTTGAGCTACAATAAAATTGTATTTTGATTTGGAATACTTTGGGGAGAGAAATATTATACAATAGTTTTATATAGAATTGTTGTATTCTAAGAGTATATTTATCTCGTTAGACCAGCTCAAATTGTGATTTAAGATGAAGAATGGATTTTCAAAGCTAATTAGGAGGGTATACCTTAACTAGTTCCTCAAAAAGGCAAAATGTTATAATGCTTCTTCAGGCTACTGTTGGGAATTGTTTTATATTAGTAATTTAAGTGTTCTCAAGAAAGTTTCTGGAGGCTGAGGTTCACAGAACAAGTCAGTTCTAATATATTCTCTTTCAGAAAGAATACCTATGTGCAAACTGCCTGGTAAGAGGGGTCTCAGGAACAGTTCCCAGTATTGTCTGGGAGAAGGTTGCTTATTGGCATGGGCCCGTGTTGTGCTCAGGCTATGATAATATAATTCATCACTTCAGGTGGCTGTTCTAGCACCTGGGAATGTTCCTGAGCACTGCGTACTCTGCTAATACAGATGTGGGTTTAGGTGCCACTGATGCGGTCAAGGGGATGAAGCAGTTCTCCTAGGAGAGATTAGAAACATTAGGAACCTTTAGTTTGTAGAGACTTGGGACAAGCAGGGAGAAATTGCCAAGGCTTAAAAGATATTGAAGGAGGTGGATGAAATTTACTCAGAACTGTTGTTCAGCAAATCCTATAGCACAGAAGCTAGGGAACATTTAAGGAGTAGGTGATGGTTTTGAAATGGCTAAAAAGTGAACTTCAGGAAGTTGTTGCCATAGGAGGTTGTGGAGGCAATTTAAAGTGTAAGTGAACTCAAAGAGTTTAGGCAAACTCATGGGCAACAACACAGATGGATTGCAGAAAGTGACCTGGCTCATTTGCTCTCCTTTTACAGTCTTCAATCTGAGCTATGTATTTTGAACTGACATGGGATGGGCAGCAAAGTAAATGTTTTGAAATCAGGAAAGAAGTCAAATATTCCATGCTAAAAAAAGGGTATTTAATGAATACAATTCCTTTTTGCAAAGCCTTTCCATGTTTTTTAGGATTGATTTTGCCTTTAATATTGCGCTGGGAAGACACCTTTATAATCCATACCTATTTAATTAAACTACTACAAAGCTTAGTATGTTGTTCATTTGTTCTGGATTTGTCTTCTAAAATATCCTTTTGTAGAATAAATTAAGTCCCGTTGAAATGTGTAAAATTTCACTGTTAAAACTCTTATAGTCTTTGGCAACTGTTTCAGATATTTCAAACTAGCTGTTGAGCTGGTCATTTTGTTTTATTTGTGCAAGAACTGTTTTAGGATAAGTATATGTCTGCACTCTTGTATTGTCAGCCTGTATGCTAATCTCTGGAAAGAGAGTCTGTACTGTTTTTCATCAGGAACTGTATTGAGGTCATGTTGAATCATCATTAAATAACTGTTTAAAGGAAACAATTGATAGTCCCAGTGGAAATGGCACAAAATTAGTTGTTGACCTAGTACTCCCATTTCTTAATAGCAATTGTCTTAACATGTTTTGAACTTGAGAGAGAAATATGTTGAGTCAAAGTTGTATTAGCATTGAGAAATTGCACTTTTAAATTTTATTAGGTTCTGTTCTAGTTGTTTATACTTTGAAAGCGCTTGTAGAATTCTAGAGCTTCTTTGTGCATAGCTTTGTCTTAAGTTCACGTTATTTGGTAAGCTTGTGAAGTCCTTAATTAGTGTTTTGTTGATCTAGAAAGAGAATCGGCATTTGAAAATTTTTGTTAAAGGTGCCTCCCACTGAGACCGACACATCACAAATGAGTTTTTTCAGATTATTGTAGTTATCTTAGAGGAGCAGGCAGTGGAAATCTGGATAGAATAATGTATGTTAGCCCTTGAATAGCAAAGCTTTAGATGCAGCAAGTAAAGCAACAGGATTTGTCACAGAAAGATTGAGGCATAAAAAGAGAGGCCAAACTGACTTATTTTTCCAAAGCTTTTAACTCAGTTTGAGCTGTCCTGAATGTTTTGCCTGGAAGAGGAAGGGTATCAAGGTCTAGAATATTTAGTGTGAAAGATGAGAGCCTTAATTTTCCTAAGTACTGGTGTCAGGGATCATGAAGCAGCATGCTGGACAATGAGATGTGCAAGCCTGCACAAAGCCACCTGGAATGAGATAAGAGTTATAAATATTAAGCAACTTGTGGATTTTATTTGCTCAACACATGATGCTGTGAAAGGTCCATGTTGCCTTTCCCTGTAACATCTAAAAGAAATTTTCTTGCATCTTTGATTACGTACAGCAGACCAGAAAGGTATCACTCTCTTTGTGCATAGCTTTAATTGTTCTTGTTTCAAATTGCATCTACTGAAGTGATAAGTAAGCGTCAAAAATGTCCTTCTCAAAGCAGTGATGACTCCATTGGGTTCAGCAGTGATAAGGCTGGTCCAGCAACCACCTCTGGTCACATTGACACACGTTACCCCAACACAAAGACTTAAAGCCAGCAATTCTTGAAATTTCTGAAGTTACTTCATCTGTGATTCAGACTCTTTGGCACATTTGGCAGCAAACACAGCCTGTCTTGGAACAGTTGTAAAATACAAATGGGAATGCGCAACATAAAAGCAAGGCTGAAAGTCAGATCCAGTGAAATAAATACACAGGCGTCAAATAGACTAACAGTCTGTTGACAAAAAGGCTCAATTTCCTGTTCCTGGGAACTGACTACGTAATTAAACAGCATTAAGTCAGTGAGTCTTCCCACCCTTTTGAGTGGAAGTCAGATGTCCTCAGAGATACAAAAGTCTGATGATGCCCTGAATGTCAGACTGATGCTGGACTCCATTAGGAGATCTGTTGCCTCATAGCACAGCCACTGCTGAACAGGGCACCCCCTCGCTGTGTTACGCCATGCCTGGCGTGCTGAGCCTTTTCTTTCTAAGGCTAACTGTGAAGTCAACAAAGATTCCTACACATGAGAAACCATTAGAAAAGAAAATTAGGAGGTGTAGGGCCCACTTGCTGCAGTTGGGCCAGTACATGTATTCCCATGCTCAGATCCACTCTGCTAGGTGGAGCCTCCAGTTCCGATGTCCTGCAGCAGGGGTCTGAAGGAGGAAAACCATCAGGTTCTCAAGGCAACCTTATTACCCGCATTACCAACCTCATACACACAGGAAAAATGGGAACAATGCAGGAACACCAACTGTCCCCCATTCCCTGTTACTTTCAAAGTAGGGATCAAGGGAATTACACCAGCCGTTACCCTAAAACTTGAGGGCTTTGCAGTTTTTCTGCTTCTCGTAGTTCATAAGGTGGAGAACCAAGAATATTGAGCTGAAATTTTTACAGATTGACAGGTCAGCTGCAGCCCAAATGGCTCCTCCCAGGTGTCGGGGCTTACTAAATCGGCCAAAAGACTTGGGCAAATGTCATTATCCAACCCACACGTAAGAGATGGAAAGACATTCCCATGTACTCCTGTGAAGCTTTCAGGTGCTTTTATCCCAGTCTAAATTTCAAGCTAAAACTTTCACTTGTAGCAGAGAGAGGAAAGCAAAATCAATGAAATACATTTGCAAAAAGTTACACCTGCTTGGGGAATCTGAAAAAGAAATTGTAAGAACTCACCATCCACTCATATTTCTCTTCTTCATCACCTTCTAAGGGTGATAGCCAGTTGTTAATGCTACACTTTACAATAAACTCGGTCAATACAATATTTTCTGAAGACTTGTAAGTTTTATTAGAAGTTCATGTCCAAAATACTTTTGTTTCTAGGTTTAGATTATATTAAGAATGCTAACTCTTGAAAGTTTATTATCATGATAATGAACTATATCACTGTTTACATTTTATTTTTTCTCAAAGAGCCTAAAGCTTCTGGAGACATATTTCTCCAGCAACAGCACTGTACCATGTAAAACAAAGTAGTATTTTTAATGTGCATGCTCAAAACTCAGCTAAATTGGTATTGAATCACAAGGTCCAAGTTTGAAGAGGTGAATATCCATCATATCTCATCGAAGTTGCAGCTATGTTAGGGTAGAACTTGCAGTCTTTTCATTTATTCCTAATGTTGCTCTACCAGAGGGGGAGGAATTAGTATGATTTCTGCCTTTTCCTCACGCTTCCCTTTATCTCTGATATTCCTAAAATGAGTAACTCTCAAGTTTCCTTTTTCCAATTTTATTTTCTTTCAGCAATTTAACAGAGTAAATTTTTTTGGCCCTAATGTTGAGGAGTTGTTTATATAAAGATTTGTCTCTCTTAGATTCACACCAGGAGGAGGACATACACTCTATTTAGACGCGTACAAGCAAGACTGAAGAAAGATGTGCCCAGAAAGGAAATTATGAAATGCACCTGCTCTTCCATTTTGTTTTTATTTGTTCATAATTTTAGCTAGGTTCTTCATGGTTACAAACTTTTTCTCTCACAGAAAGGCAGTTTTCAAATGAGAATACAGAAGTCTAAAATGGTAATAGCTTTCTGCATTAGTACATGTCGGACTTCCTCTGTTTATTTTGGCTGATAAGTGGGCTTTGCTATGAATTCTGCATTGCATGAGTTTACAAAATTGGGATAAACAACTTTCCACAAATAAAACTATATGTATTGTTTAATGCTGTGCATTTGGTGCCCTTACTTTGTCATGAATTCTATTAATGTTTTATCATCAATTAATATATAAACATGCTTGGATCATGTAGAGAAGGTAATGACACAATATTTCCCTTATGTTGAAAACTGTGTGCCAGGTGGTTATGATGAAAATTCAAACACCGGGCATTCTAGGCTTCCTTCCGAAACTTTATCTAATGGTTTGATTAATGTTGAAGTTAATGTAATTTGTTGAAATAATTTAAGCTGTACAAATATCTTTTTAATTACACTAAGCAGTTGAGAAAATAAAATTTGTACAGGTACTGTTGTACTCAGTTGTTAGTCTCTGTTTCTTTGAAAAATGTTTGTTTAAAAATATCTGTACTTGTTCTTGCTCTTATCTCTTTCTCTGTGGGCTGAAGGCAGCAACCACTGTGAAGTGAAACATAATGTGTTTACTAACCAGGAAAAAAAACGTTTTGTTTTCTCCCCAGTAAAACTTTTTTTTTTTTGGCACATACCAGATTTCTGTAATGTATTCCTGTGTAATGGTTGTAAACGCTTTTTTATTTTTAAGGTTATTCTTGTGCAAGTTAATCCAGGGGAAGCATTTACAATAAGAAGAGAAGATGGACAGTTTCAGTGCATTACAGGTAAAATTGATAAATTTATTTTAACATTTTGGGTAAAACTGATAAATTTGTTTTAGTATTTCCTGAGTCTGCATCAGGATAAAGGCAATTTTTGATGTTAAAAGTAAAGACTGACAAATTACGTTAAATATAAGAGGAGTTTAAAGACCTAAAAGATTAGGTGCTAAGGATCATTGTATTGAGATTTCACTACCATAAACTACACTTTTCCTTATATTAGATTAAATTTCTTGGGGAGGGAAAGAGGAGAACATTTTACATTTGCAGAGCAAACAGGGAAATGCTGTGGTAGCAACTTGTGACTAACCTCATTTATTACACAGACCTCAAATTAAAAGCTAGTTGTTAATTTTGTGGGGTTTTTTTATTATTTGCTGTCCTATGGACATTGTTTGCCCATCCCAGCAGTAGCTGTCTGTTATCCCACTACTAGTTTTTCATTATGTCTAAGAGCCAAATTGTGTCCTTTCTGAGCCCTATCAAGTACAGCTTCAAAATACAAATGCTTCATCAAAGTGTAGCATCCCTGTATGCAATGGCCAGTTTGGATGTTGCTTTCTGTTCTGAATGAAAGTAGCCACCAGTTAATCCTATCTACAGCTGCAAGAATTAGCCAGTCAGATCGCTGCTGTTTAGAATGCCACTTTACTGTGTTATAAGGCAGTATCCACACATTCAGCTACAGGGTCACTTTTTTTGCTTGTTCTCTTCTGGGACAATGAATCCTATCATCTTTTTTTCTGGATGTTGGCCTAGCTTCAACAGATAGCGTTCAGGGAAGTTGAAGCAAGTATTTTCCAGCTCCTTTTCCCCCTCTCTCCAGTCTGAGAAGAGATGAAAGGTCTGGTTTCCAGTCTTACAGGCAGATCCTTTGACTACAAAGCTGATTAAAAGGAAGCCTTTGATTGTAATTAAGCTTATATTAACAATTCTTCAAGTTTACATGTCCATTAGCACCATTTTTTAAAACTTTGTGCAGGTTGCATAGTATTGTTGCTTCCTCTGAGCCACAAATGGATCAGTGTTGCAGCTCACAATTCTATGGGGTTTATCTGAAACATAGCTGTGTAATAATTACTAGACAATATCTGGGGCGAGCATAGTGATTTTTGTCCTGCAGTTTAAGTTAAAGAACAGATAAGATGTATTTTACTTCTACTGCACAAAATACTGAGTGTGGCATGCATTGCATTTTTTATTTTAATTTTGATTTTTCAGATGGCCGGGGTGGGGGAGAGCGGGGAGGGGATGAAGGGGATGAATTGCCTCTTTCCTTGCATGATCATCTTGAAAGAAGGAAGTGTGTGATGAACAGCAAAAATATTGAGATCATATCTTTATAACATGGTTCTAACATTTAACAGTACAGCTTTTATCTTTGCCTGGTCCCTCTGGCTTTCCAAGTAGGCAGCTCACTACTGTGATTTGATTCAGCTGCTGATTTCTTCACGCTTTAAGTATGGAAGTGAGAGTGAGCAGTTATTAGACAATTGTTCCTAGGTCTCACTAAGTGTAAGCTCAGGTATGGTCTTTGCAACTTCCCTCAAATGTGATACTGGCAACCAAGGAACCTACATCCCGAATCAATTCCATAGGTTTTGCAACCCTCCAGTCAAACAGACATTCTTCTTGTCCTTCCCCCTTCCAGGACATGAAAATACAGCTTATAGTTGGTAGTAAAAGAGAGGGCATAAAGATTTTTCATATCTGAACATTCACTAAGTTTATAACAGAATCTGAGTTGCCCATGATCTTTTGAGTGTCACTTTTCTGGTCTATTCTTGCCACTCCTGAGACATTTCTGTTTTATGAGTGCTGTGCCAATGGATCTTTCTACCTTTTGACTTGTTGGGTCTGTCTGACTTAAGAATTCTCTTACGTTATTGATGACACACCTTTTTAATTGTATTTATTGCAACTAATGAGGAATGTCTGCTTTCTGTGTATAATTTTCAGATGGTGCACACTGTAGAAAGTAATTTAGTATTAGTGGTCCCTTTTGCTTTGCCACAACTTCTGAAACATAGTTTGCACCTGACTTGGCTACAAAAATGGATGTCCGGTCCGCAAAATAGGTTACAGCCACAGGAGACTATTACACAGACTCTAAAGAAAGCACGCTCCCATCAGTTCCCTGTTCTTTTCTTTGCTGTATGCACTCAGTTAATAGGGCAAATCAAAGTTAAAGATGTGGAAATACATAATGAGTATGGATTGGAGGAAACCTTATAAGCATGTAGAGATGCTTATTTTTTAAAAGGCACGAAAAAGGCAAAGATGGCTGAAATTCAGTGGAGATGCAATCAGTGGGAAGTTAATTTAGTCGTTATGATGTTTACTAATACTCTTTCCAATGTCAGTTTTTCCTGTAAATATTTACCCATTTTTATACCCTTTTCGGACTGTGTTGACTTAAGTCTCTGCGAAGAATGCGCATTCAGCATTTTCTGTGATGCACTCTGTAAAAAGAGGTAGTTTCACATACATTACAAATGTGTACCTCTGTACTGCTTTGCAAAACTGCAACATGTATTGACCACGGAAAAATTGTAAATATGTTCAACAAATATATCGCATACTGCAATTAATGTGTTTTTTGTCATGTATCACACTCGGAATCCACCTGGAGGAAGAGCATTGGTATGAGCAAAGATGTTTGGTGTTTTGTTTTTTTTTTTTAATTAAATACACGTAGTGCTTTGTTACAGGCATTCCCTTTTCCCTTCCAAAATGAGGCTTGTAAAGCTTACATGTATAATTCGCTACACTTACTTATTTGTAATAGAATGGTAAGTGACCACCAAACAAATATCTCTTTGTTTCTGATGTTTGCTTTCTATAGAATGAACTGGTTCTGAGAACTTTGTATTTTGTGGGATGTTCAATATTCTACAAGTAACTGTTCAGCGTTGAACATTTTTTGAACTTTTTTTTGAGGAACAAAAAGTTTTCAAGTACTATTTAAGTCAGTATTCTAATTTACACTTAGGAAAACAGTGGCTAACAAATAGGTTATCTCTTTGGAGTGAAGTCTTACTAAAAGGTATCCAAGGAAAAACAAATAACTTGATATTACAAAGAATAGTAAGAATTTGGAATATTAAACATCAACCAAGGATTAAAATGATAAAATGTAAATTCAGATTCTTGCAAGGCAGTTTGCATGCACATATGTTTAAATTGGAGTAATGTAAGTATAGTATGTACGTGTAAGTATAATACTAAAATGTAAGTATAATACTAAAATGAAAAAATGGAAGTTGAAAGGTAGCAAGCTGCTTCTGGATGGATCCTCAGTAGAAGTGCAGATACAGTAGTTTGGGTGATGTGGTAAGTCACTGTTCCTTGGATAATTCTAGATCTCTCGTGCTTCATTGCTGACCAGTTCACCTTGAAGTTGTGCTGTCTGAAGTCAATGTAGATTGTTTATAAATCTAACAATAATGTTAATTGTATTTTCTTGCATCATACCCCCGTCTGTTGATAACGTTGAGATGCTCCATTAATCTTTTGTGCTGCTCTTGTCATAGTTATTTTATTTGTGCAGAGGACTGTCCTTACTTTGGATACTCTATAGATAGGATAAAACCTCTCAACCTGAAAACAAAGAGAGTCCGTGTCTCCCTAGGAGAAAGGAGAGGTGTGAATAAAGTGACTATTTTAGAGCTGTCCTTGAATCAATGAAGTAATGAAAACTTGGAGCACCAATTAATGGGGAAGGACACTGTGCTTTTTCTGTGAGTGAAGCTTCTGAAGAAAATGCTGCATTTATGCTGAGGTCTCTGTGCTGACTTACCTGATATGACTCTCATAGATGATCTGTAAAGCTTTGAATGTTTAGGAACTATGCTAAGTGAGAAGTGGCTTCTTAATGCAAACCTCTTCCATGGCAGTTATGACTGGGTGAAAAGGCTCTTGAGATTATTTCCTGTCTTAAAATCTCTTAAAGTTGGCAAAAGAGCAGTGGTAGTTAAGGAACTACCTTGGTGAATCCCATTCCTTTATTTTGACAGAGTTTTGATAATAAAATACACAAAGTATTTTAAGTTCTTGGTGTCTTACATTTATATTTCTGTACAGTAAGTGTTGTTGCTTTGTTTCTGTATTTAGCAATCTTGGATCTTATTTGCTTTTCTGTTATAAGTGTTTTGACTTAGCTACAGCTTCAAAGGAGCACTTCCATGTGCTAATGGCTATTTTTCTGATTTTATACAATATTTTCTTTGGCTGCTTACTGGTTTGTCTGATAGTGATGACTTCTGCTCCCTCTTGACGCAACTTCAATTTAAACCATTTGTCAATCTCGTACTTTCCAAAGACACAGTGCTTTTCTTCTTGCCAGATAGATAGGAAGATATCTGTCTCTGTATTGATGTGTTAGACCAAAATGTTTCTTTTCAGAAGAGCTCTTTTAAAATCTATGAAACTGTTCTCACAGATACTCGGACTTCTGTGGAAACTTTCCTTAAGCCAAAATTTTATTCTGTTAAAGTGAAATAATCAGCTACATTACAGTGATTCAGAAAACCAGGTTTGAAATATATGAATGGGCTCACTTTGTAGAAGTGAATTACTGCAGATCACTCATTCATGAATTCTTCCTATTGCAGAATAAATGAATGAAGGTGACTCATCTTGAGCACATTTTATAACAGTCCCAAGTTACAGCTAAGGGCTATTAAATGTTACTTGACATAATAAGAGAGACCATGTTCTATATGTCTCTGCAAAGGAAATTGGCCATTTTCATAATAAAATAAGAAAATTTATGTAAATTAGAATGAGTCATAAATACTTCATGCTTTGAAATGAAATGAAATACCAGTATTAAGGTTAGTCTCTGGGATAAAAGTTAAACAATTTTAACCTCATTTTTTTTCTCTTTAAAATAAGGAATAAAATTCTTCTGAAAAGTGTTTTCAAGGAAAGCAAGGGGAAAAGATCAATTCTGATACTACAGTAGTGAAACACAAACTTTGGTTCATGCTAAGATTAACTTCAGCTTTGCAACACCAAACCTGCCCATTACCCTGAATATTGTGTGAATAAAACTGTTACGGAATCATAGAATGGTTTGGGTTGGAAGGGACCTTCAAAGATCATCTAGGCCAACCTCCTGCCATAGGCAGAAACATCCTGGGAAAAATCAGGGCATATTAGGAAAAATTTCTTCACTGAAAGGGTTATCAAGCACTGGAACAGCCTGCCCAGGTAAGCGGTTTAGACACATGGTTTAGCAGTGGACTTGGTAGAGTTAGGTTAATGGTTGGACTCAATGATCTGATTCTATGATTCTGTCTTTTACTAGGCCAGGGTTGCTCAAAGCCCTGTCCAGCCTGACCTTGAGCACTTCCAGTGATGGGCAACCTGTTCCAGTGTCTTACTGCCCTCATAATAAAAAATTTTTCTTATATCCAATCTAAATCGACCCTCTTTCAGTTTAAAACCATTTCCTCATGTCCTGTCACAACAGGCCCTGGCAAAAAGTCTCTCTCCATCTTCCCTATAAGCCCCCTTTATTTATTGAAAGGCTGCAATAAGGTCTCCCCAGAGCATTATCTTCTCCAAGCTCAACAACCTCATCTCAGCTGCTCTTCATAGGAGAGGTGTTCCAGCCCTCTGACTGTTTTCGTGGCCCTCCTCTGGACCCACTCCAGCAGGTCTGTGTCTTTCCTATACTGATCACAGTGCTTCAGGTGGAGTGTCAGGAGAGTGAGGTAGAGGGGGAGAATCCCCTCCCTTGACCTGCTGGCCACGCTCCTTTTGATGCAGCCCAGGATATGGCTGGCTTCCTGGGTTGTGAGTGCGCCTTGCTTGCTCATGTCTCAGGTTTTTTTATCCAGCAGTATCTGCAAATCCTCTGCAGGGCTGCTCTCAATCTATTGTCTGCTGTTATCTGCTGCTGGGTCTCATATGGTTCTGTTGTTTTCAGATAGTGTTAGAGTAAAAAAGCTGAATGTTTTAAAATCCAAATGTAACTACTATTTAAGTACATTTGAACCAAAAGGAGCCCTAGATTTATTTTGGGGTTTTTATTTTCAACTGGTGCTTTAGTGTTGAGGATGTCCATGTAGAGTTCCAGAGCTGAGTCTAGGAGCAGCTTAGCTTTAAAGCATCTCTGTTTGGAAATGACCTTCAGTACACACATTTTAGAAGTTGTTTTATAGATGTTTGTATTTCCAGGTACATATAGTCAAACTGAAAATAATAAGACCATTGGTACTGGTAAGCTATGCTAGAGTATGACCGCAGAGGAGACTTGGTTCTCTTCTGTGTTGCAACAAGATGATGAGGAGAGAAAGTGGCCACAACGCATGGCTGCAGCAGCTTGATTTGGAGCTATCTCATTCCAAAATAATTGTAAATAGGAGCTGCTCTTTTTATAGCTTAAAGTGACAAACAGAGTACATGAATACTCTCACAAATTTTGTCAGACTTACCCTTCTGCCTGTTACAGGTAGGTTAGCTTAAAATTTGGAGGGAGACACGGGAAATACCCTTCTGATAAGGTAGAGAAGTAACGACAGATTAAGCCCTCACTGTACTGCATGTAAAATGCTCATATATTGGCTTTGACAGGTAAAAAGAATCTAGTCCATAATTCAAGTACTGTTGGCAGATAAAACTTGCCTGTAAGCCCTGCTGCTGCAGCTTTTCTAGTGCTACTGCTAGTGCTGTGCTGAATTAAAGCCAGCTCAGGTACGTCTCCTTGATTCTGTAGTCCCTTGTGCAATAGGGCAGAGGCAGTCTTCACTCTTTTCAGGACCATCTCTCAAATTTGTTTACTAACTTAACAAAACTTGCGAAGTAATGCAAAATGAGGTCATTCCCCTGACTAGAATTATCCATAGCAATCCAGAAGTCTTTTGTTTAGATGTGGCTCTTTCTGCTCTGAGGGTGGCCATGAGAATTAGCTTTGTAACGGACCTCCCTCAGCCTTCTCTGGGAACTGTCTGACCTTCTCCATTAAGTCTGATAGCTGACCAGGTCTTGGTGGTCCCAATGTCCTCCAGCCCTTAAAGAGGCAGTCAGGGGTGATATGAGAAGTTGTTGCTGGAAAAGCATACATATCATGCTGTGTTTTGGCCAGGGCAGCTCTCATTACTGTTGTGCCCACTTTGTTAGGATTCTAAATACTAGATTTCCAAACATGCAATTCCAAGAGTAAACTAAACTTGGCAAAAGTTTTATTAAAAAGCAAACTGGTCCTGTGTTGTCACCTTCTGCCACAGAAAAACAACAAAACCAAACACACACAACAAAACCACCCACCCACCCTTCCCCCCCAAAAAACAACCCTAAACAACAACAACAAAAAACAGATTACAGGGGATATGTATTAATTCATATTTCTTTCACAATGTTAGTTGCAGTGTGGTTTAGTAAAAACTTTTATTTTCCTGTCATTGATTGTTGTTTAAAATGTGTTAGATCCAATATCTTTATGTGTACAAAACAGGTTTATAACATTTTTGCCTTGTTGTTTTCTCTTCTTTTTATTCTGTCTTTTTTATTCTGTCTTGACTTCACACGTTTTGAGATGTGAATGAGTTCATACCTTACTATATTCATTCTAAGGTTCTTTTCCTCTCTCATTTTCCTGTATATTCTGATTAGTTAATCTTCCCTTATATCTTCTCTAATCTCCTCTTTTTTCCCCTCTTTTCACTACAGTGTATGCTCCACACTGCAAACCCAGCCTGACTGTAGGAAGGTTCTGGAGACGTTTGTTTGAAATAATCAGTGCTTCAGCTGAATACTGAAGACATCTAATTTTAGGTGTCTAAATGTGTGTTTCTATATGTGGCCTTGGATCTAAGCTCCCATTATAACTAGTGAAGATTTAGTCACTAGCTTTAGTACAGTCAGTGCGTTTCAGCTGACATCAGTTTGCACTGAATAGCTCTCCAGGCTCCACTGTCTGTACTGACTGGATCTCCACTTCCTAGAATGGGAGTTTAAAGTCCTAACTTGCATGCAGACACATAATTTTAGATACCTAAATGAGATGTCTCCATTCTGGAGCTAAAGCCTTGCTATTATAAGCTGAAATAAGTAAGGCTGCATCCTGAAAACATCTCACTTGAGTGTATTGTTTCACAGTTGTACCCACAGTGAATGTCCTCAAGCATGTAAACTCTTTGAACTCATCCATTTATGTGAACATCTAACGTGTCACATTTTACAAGGACAGTACCAGTGCTTGGAGGTGCATGCTGGAAATGGAGTTACAGCTCTAAGCTGCAGCTAGAGAATGCCCCTAAAAGTTGGCTTCTGTGACTGTAGTCAGTCATTTCTAGCCCACGAGGCTGTAAATTTTTAACTCAGACTGCTGAGATTCAGGTGTTGCTGTGGGCTAAGTCTGGAATCAATTGGATGAACCTCATATGAAGCATGTTAAGCTTGACAGATCAGTGTCTGGCAATATTGTAATACTTTCCTGGCATTGTAGTCAGTTTATCTGATTTATTCCCTGACCATGTTGTTGATGGGAAATAGCACTGCATTACTTGTTTACAGCGGAAAAAGAGGGGGAAATTTAGGTGGGATCTCTTCTTGGTTTCTAATCTAAGTAGAAAGTTTATCTAATGTAGGTAGTTAGCAGTTCGAACTAAATTAAAGAGCAGAGATGTAAGCAGAAGAGTTTGAAAAAGATTTTGTTTACTATTTTCAGTTCATATTCTAACATTTAGAATAACTTAGGCTGATAGCCTTTTCTGTATATTAATTGGATGCAGTCCGGTTGATTGAAATAGTAGAGTTTCACAAAGATTGCTAACATAAAACAGAGAAATAAGTTACTTAATTTCATTATCTGATTCTTTAAAATCAAGTGGTGTGTTTCTTTTATAGAAACACAAACTTCATGTTTTTAAGTAGACTTTCACTGGGGTTTGTAAAAATGGAAAAGCTACACTTATACACTTTGTGTATAAGGGACTTATTTTGTTCGATCCTCTTTCACCATGTGTATGGTATGAATACATGCTGGTGCATATCTGTTGGAAAATGCTGCAGATTGTTAGATGAGACCCCAGGAAACGTCTTTATAGGTCCACCTTGTGAGATTCAAGTTCTATTGCAACATCCTTGATGTTTAGCTGTAGCTGTGAAGGTGTTCAGACTTCTATCAAAGAATTACTGTTAATGAAGAAATAGCTTTGAATTAGTTTTTATTTACTCCTGTTCTATATGTACTCCAAAAAGTAGTTGTAGCCCTCTTACCTTGTGGGCCACTATCAGGCACGTGGTAGTTGTGAAGAGAGGCAGACAGACTGGGAGAGAGACCACAGTCTTCATTGCTGTGGAGCAGCTCTCCTGGCTGTTGTTTTTCCAGAGTTCCTCAAGACAGAGCAAGCTCCTCACGCGTCCCCAGGATGGCACAGCCATGCCAGCAGCTTGCAGGGCCTGATACTGCCGTGCCTCCTTGCTTCTTCCTTTGATGCTAAAAGTTATTGTGTAGACAGAGGGCCAAAGGAGCAACAGAAAGAGACCAGGAGGTTAGAGTGCAAGGCTGCGGTGTTGTCTGCATGGGTCCAGGTACACTCTTCTTGCCAGAATGTAATATCTAACTGAATGTTATAACTTTGAATCCAAGGATTTTTTCTGTTCTTCATTTTGGTTTTTTCTAATGGATGAATCAGCAGCACATGGCTTGATAGATACGGCTGTGCATGTGTTATTAATAGTAGATGATTATGGTTGTCTTTTTTTCATTGTCTGTTAAATGACTGACTGAGGTTTTGTCAGCTTGCATGATTTACAGGATCATGACACTCTTTAACTTCATTAAAATCATGGCAATATAACTTGCCTTCCCTTTCTTCCTTTTGCAGACATATAGCAATCTCTTTTACATCTAAAGCAGTTTATTATCCAAACGAGGGAAAGGGAGAAGAGGAGAAAGATAACAAGGCCATTACAAACATATAGGCTAGCTCTGCACAAGCATGAACAGCTACCGTGTAATGTGAGTTAACGACTAATTACAAGCATGTAAGTTCAGCTACTTAAAGCCATTAAGAAACAATGTAATTACATGGGGTTTCAAACAAAGTTTGAAAAGTTGTTTTCTTTTTGCCAGAATGCAAAGGGCTTTCAACTTGTCCATCTAGAAAGTGCAGTTGACTGGAGCAGATGCCCTGGGGCACCATCCAAAGAGCCTTAGAGTTTTTCAAGTGACTGTACAGCACCCAAGAACTTGTAGATGGGTCTTGGTTCAATGATGTTAGAGCTTTTAGAGAAGCTGACTACCTTCTTTCCCTTTTGATTAATCAGCTATTCTGTGAGCATATGAGCATAGGTTTATCTCCTGTGCCTGTTCTCACTTTGTTCTTCCAGTAGCCCATTCTACAGCAGTTTCATTTCTCCTTTCCTTTCGGTGTTCCACACATGGGCCATCTTCATAAATACTGTGTATATTGTGTTTCCTGTGGATGATCTTGACAGTTGTATTCAAAGGTAGAATGGATGTGCCTTCCACAGCAGCTGAAGAAAGAGCTGCAATAAGAACTATAAAAGTCAAACACACGGTCTGTCTCATTGCATCATTAATAATTCTTAAAAGGAGTTAATACGGAATTGTTGTTTCAGTAAGATGTGAGTTACTCTTGAGTAGGATAGTGAGTGTTCTTCATTATGACCTCTTCATAACAAAGTATTGCAACAATCCTAGAAAAATCTTACAGAATACAGACAGGTTATTTAAAGTAGAAGGCCTGTGCTGAACAAAGACAGGACCACGGGCTGAAACAAAGTCCCAAAGCAGGGAAAGCCCTACTCATAAAACACACCTTTAGCAAGCCAGTTCTAAAAACAAACCAAAAAAATCCCTAAAAAACCCGAACTACTAAAGCAGGTGGAAACAATCAAATTCCCAGGAAGAGGGCAGGGAAAGAACTGCTAGGTCCAGGAACTGTAACTTAATGATACTGCAGCCCCCTCTTCTGAGAATCAGAAAGAAAGTTGAAGATGGCAGATGGAAAGAGAAAGATGTGTCTACAGAGAGTTCTCAGCCTTTCTCTTTTTCTCTGGTTTTCCCAAAAGGTGCATATAAGGTAGTCTCTTGAAAGACAGTGTTTAAGTGAAGTGCTACTGTGTTGCATCCTCAGCTGCTCTAGCCTTTAAGAGGTTGCCCTCTGAAAGGCACCACTCTCTTGACAGTTAGCTCTTACAGTTTATGCAGCCCAAAAGACTTCTCAGTAAAACTCTTAAGTAGCAGATAATTCTAGAAAATTATATGAAACATACTGAAGTTTGCATTTATTACTGTTTTTTCTTAATCTTTCCATATATTTTGTTTGTTTTGTGATCAGGCACAGAATTGTTTCGCTCAATTTAAAAAGAAGTGATTCTTACCTAGCTTTTAAGTTCAGTTAAATCTGAAATCTCATCTGACTTCTTACTCTTATTTTTCAAAAGATAATACATACAAATAAAGCAGTCTTGCAGGCAGATCCTTGGAGTGCCTAAAGCCCAAGCTGAGTTTGGGTATTGGAGAAGCTAAAGGTTGTTGGGTTGTTTTTTTCTTGAAGAGAATTCTTTTTCTGAATTGAATAGTAAGGGGTCAAAAGCAGTGTGACTATCTCTTGATTTAGTGTGACACTAGGGGTGAAAAGCAGAGCGAATATCTCTGATTTAGTGTGACACTACTGCCAGTGCAATTTTGGGGAGCATCTGGTAACTAAGCAATGCATCAATGAGGGAAAATATTTAGTAAGTTACGAGGGCAGTCTGAGCAACTATAACCAGTTGAAGTCCTTCCAGCATGAATGAGTTTTAAAAATCACCCGCTAAGAGAGCTGAAAAAGAAGTACCAGCAAATGCTGAATAGAAGTGCAGAGGGCTGGCTCGCATGAGCCCAACTTCCACTAATTTCCCTGACTTGTACTGCAAATGGATACAAGAGGACTGGCAAGCATGAGGTTTTGGGATTGATGGTTTGATTGCTTTTTACTGTGGATTTCTGGCCCATGTGTGTTAGTGCTTTTCTACACAGATTTTAAATGTGACATGATGTGTATATAGCCTTTTCAATAAAATATTTGTAAAAGGTGTGTTATGCTTACTACACCCTTCTAATTCCTACACAAAGAAGGACTGCATAAAAAGAAGGACAATGTACCTTGGAAATACCCTACTTTTCTCTTAATTGCTGCTAAATACGGTCTCAGGTTTCCTTGACTTCATTTCCAGCAAAGATATGACACATACTAGACTAGGAATCTCATTCATATGCTCACACAGCTTTATCTGTAGGTTGTTCCCCCAGTTGATTCTCTGACAGGTCTTTAAAATACCATCCAGAGCACCAATTTGCCCATAATAGCCTTCCAACCATGTATTATGTTCATAGAATTTCAGTGTGTCTTTTTTTTCAGTTACTGAGCCTCGTCCTCTTGTCTGAAAAATAGCTGCGTTATTTTTGATGGGAAAGAATCAAGTCTCATATTGATGGCAGTAGTTAAATAGAAGGTTGTAGTGTTTGGGATGCTTTTCAGAAGGACGTAAATGTATGTTGCTGGGTCATCTTGTTGTACGGTGACGTGCTGCTGGGTCTGGACGAGTGGTATATTTGCAGGTAAATGTTTCGGCACAGCTTCAGAGAACTGGACAGAGGTCTGAAGTGCAGAGGCTGAACATCAGGTAAGGTTTATACCTATATAGGCTATAGCTTTGGGGGTTATGAAAGCCAGTGGGAAATAAGTAGAAGGACTGGAGAATGCAGGTGTAAAGAATTGCAGGTATGCATTGGAGTCTTGAGGCCAGATACGTGCATGTTACGTATCTCCGTGCCACAAAATTCAAAGCATAATACAGAATGTGTTTTGATGTCTCTCTAAAGAGCTACAGCAGAGTCAATATAACCTTACCCTTTTTCTTTCTTCCTTTTTTTTGAGGTTCTAAATTGTGGATTAAATAGGAAAGGATTGAATGCTAAAGCATGATGCACAGCTAGCCTAGAATGTAAATATGTCCCTTCTTAATCACTCAGTAACCAATGCACTCAAGTATCTTTACCTATCAAGTATTCTAGAAATATTTGGCATTTCAGCAAAACTGATGTTCCAAACAACTCCAATGGCATGGGAAATCTGTATTTCGGAAGTGGTAAAAGATCACCAAGAGCACGCATTAACCGTCTAAAGGAGTGTTGTTTGCATGGTACCCCTGAACTGGGTGAAATGCAGTTCTATACAATGCAAGGACATGCATAAGATTAATAAATTATAAATGAGGATCCCCTCAGCTGAAACTTGATAACGAGGAGGAGGAGGAAGCAGGATAGCTATTTGACTCAGAAGGCAAGTATTATCTCCAGTATAATCTATCTGTAAAGGGTACTGTGATCATAAAATGCATCAGGGCAGTTGTTGCTAGTAGAGCTTGGGATGTTTAGTAGCATTTTACAGCATTCTGCTGAGACTTCAAGTGTAATTTCATAATTCATGGTTACAAAAGATGAAACGAAGCTGATTGCAGGTGTTGTGGAAATGAGCTGTTAGTATATTTTGTAAAAGGAGAGTAGAAGAGCTTGGTTGGTTTGGCTAAAAATGAGTTTTGTTTGGAATAGGTGAGTTAACCCCAGGAATTAAAAATAAATAAATAAATAGAATAGTTAATGCCAGAGCTGGTTTAGAGCCCAGCTGGATGTTAAATGGCTGTGAATAACTTTTATCTAATTACAAGAAACCTCCCGGCTGTGCAGGAGATCGATGCTCTAGAACAGCACTCCAGTGGGAGACATATGGGTAAAAGAACTGACTGTTTTAAGATTGGTCTTGATGCTTTTATGTAGAAACCTTTTATGATGGATCTTGATGTATGATAATGGGGGAGAAGAATGAAGCTGCAATTGCAAGTGAATAGACTTGATTCATGAGGTCTTTTTCAGTCCTTGAGCCCTGACAGTTCAGCAACAGAAAATTTAGATCTCTTACATCCAGACAGTAGTGAAGCAATAAAAAGGTTTTTGCACAAAGGACACATTTACTTTCCAGCTATTAAGCAGTTTTCTTGTCTCAGCTCCTTAGTAGAGGGATATATTGATCCATACATAATGTATGGTAAGGAGCATGTGTCTTTTTCCCTTTCTTCTGGTTTGGAATGACAACTTTTATGAGTCTGAGCCAAGTGAGTTGTTTCATCCGTGGCCTCTTGTTTGGCACAGGTGAGTAAATCCCTTACATAGTTCTTTCTGGCTCCGAGTTCATTTTGGCTGCCAAAGCAGCAAGTATGTTACTTTCTAAAACGTATTTGGTTACCGAGCAAACTGAATTTGAAGAGAACACTGCAACGGCATAGGCATATCTTTGTGTCTAGTCCCTGCTTATTGCTTTACCAGATACTTTCTTTCTAATAATACATATTTATTAACATAGTTGAAAGCTTTTTATCAACAACAGCCTTTGTTATAGATGCTCTTAATGTTCAAGGTTACATATTTACTCTGTGTGGTAACTTGTGTGAGATTGGGAGAAAATAATTCCTCATTGAAGAGATCTCTAAAGAGTTCACTGTGGAGAACCAAGGAGCTTTTGTGACATAAACTACCAAAAAGACCAAATTTTAAATTTCAAATGCTAAAACAAGTTTAAAAGATTTAAATAAAAATTTTTAAATCCTTTATTAGTTGACCTGTGATGGTTGGGGGGGGGGGGTTGTCACTTTTTTTTTTTTTGCTAACACAGACCTTGAAAAACATTTTAGAATCATTTTCAACGTAAAATTTGAGGTTTACAGTGGGAATCGGTTGAAGGTGTTCAGTGATGTGTATGATAGTAGAAACATCTCACTACAGAAGAGGCTGCAGGTGTTCGTAGTAAGCATGATGCCTTTCGATGTTTCTAAGTCTGACTGAGAGCATCAGCTCTTTTTTATGTGTACCCTGATTTGGGATTAATTAATTTGGGACCAGGGTTATGCAAAGCTTTTTGCACAGGAAAATTCTTCTGTGTTGACCTTGAGTCATTAGCAGAATCAGAAGAATTAATCTAAATGTTTAAGTATTTATCATGTCAGCTGCAATGTTACTAAGAGTTTTCAGGATTAGTAGTTTTTCAGTCAAACTTCTATTTCCACTGTCTTCAGAGCATCCCCTGTTGTAGCTACATTCATAGGCCTCCCTTGTTAGTGGTGAAAAAAACAGAAAAGTATGTCTGTGTGATGCACTATAATTGCAAGGGGTCGTGTGCATGATGGTTGGGTTCCACCTTGATTCTAACTTAAGACGCTTTTAGCTGCAGAAGTCCCAGGCACAGCCCAGGTCACCCACGGAATCATGTCCTAATCCCAGCAAGCACTCTGAATCCACCGCTTTTCCTGTTTTGACCATGGAATTCCCTATGTGCCTGTAACTGTACAAAACATGAGGCTACAGGGGGGAACTCAGAAGCCAGACATCAAAGACATGCCAGAGCAGAGACAGCATAGAGATAGTATATAAATGTTGCCTTTCTCTCTCTCTCAAAAGAAAGGCTATTTGTTTACTTGGGCTATATTAAAGTTTTTTTGCCAAATGCAAATAGTATAATCACTAGGGAACTGGTTAAAGCACTTGCCCAAAATCAAGGAGATGTGAGGTTTTTAGCTCTGTGAAGTACCACAGGATCTGAACCTGTATCTCCCCAGTTCAAGCAAAGTCCCCTAGCCATGAGGTTCTAGAGTATGCTGAGTTTAGGCCTTTTCTCCATGTCCTCTTTTGGAGATGGGAATCTTCACCTCAAAAAAACAACAACAACAACAACAAAACCCAATCTACTGCCTTCTGTTGATGTAAGGGGGGATTCCTGTATGATATAGGTGATGTCCTGGGTTCCGCTTTGCATTTTAAAGGCTGGCTCTGTATTTCCCATTTAGAAGCTCTTGGATTAAAGAGTTGAGCATCTCTGGCATGGACAGGAGCTTAGTGTGTTGCATTCCAGTTTCTAGTGGCTCGCCTTCAGCAGAGGTGACCCAGGTTATTCTGTAGTCTAGAATTCATAGCATTCTCCTAGACAGGAACAAGTTCTTTTCCTGATAGTAGGAATCTACTCTCGGAAAACTTGATGTACTTAATGGAAATGGGACAGAAGAGTGGCTAGAGCAGGTCTGAACCAGATATCTACTTGAGTACACACTGTCTGTGCTTAATGATTTGTGTCATTTGGTATGAGGTGGCTCTCTGATAAATGTGCAGAAGCACAGAGTTGTCCTCTGGAGGCAGCCAGTGAATCACCCTGCTGAAGCCAAGCGTTTGCTTTAGATAGTGCAAGGTGTGTAACATCAGAGGTTTTCAATTTCGTCTTATGTCTCTTTTTTGTTCTGTGATGATTGTGTCATTTGCTTGGGGCTTGTCCCCTACAGTTTGTGTCATGACAGATGGATTTTGCATTACCAAGTGTCACCTTTTGAATTGTCAGCTTCGGGGACTGTTTTCTTCACCTCCTGATCTGAAACAAATCTAATAAAGTGTTGCTTAAAAACGTGTTTCATAGTTCAGAAACTTACACCCAAACATTTGTGGAACTGCAACGTTGGTAGAATCTTTGGTGGACTCAGGTGATCACCTCTAACATAGGCGTGAAAATAATTGTATGCAGTGAGTGTGAAAAGAGGAAGATCTGCAGGACTGAACTATTTTTCCATTTCTTTATATTGTTACAGAAGACCTTTCCATCTGACCAGAACAGCAAACTCACCTACGTAATGCAAGAATTGCATCCAAGAGAGTAAAAATTTCAGGGGGTGTGAGGGTTTTTTAAAAAATAGCAGTTATTAACCTTTCACCTTTACTGAGAACGAGGTTAAGCACTGGTTTTGCACTCTAGAACTCTAGTTGTGGAGCCAATGTCATTCTAGATTTACCTAGTTTTCCTTCTTGCTGCTGAATCAGCACTGGAATTAGGCACTGGAATGGACTGCCCAGAGAGGTGGTGGAGTCACCATCCCTGGAGTGTTTAAGGAACGAATAGATGCAGTGCTTGAGGATATGGTGTAGTGGTTAGAGAGGATTTGGTGTAGTGGTTAGAGTGATGCTAGGAGAAGGTTGGACTTGATGACCCTGGAGGTCCTTTCCAACCATAACAATTCTGTGATTCTGTGATCATGTAGAATCGTGGATTATGGGATTCCTGGAAGGCTGAAACACCTCACATCCTGCTAACTTAGTTTTATGTCTTCCCGTTAGGAAAGACCACTCCCAAACTGGTCCTTTTAAAGAAAGATGCATATAATACTTGTTTTAGATATTAGAAAGACCTCAGCTGCTTACAATTTTTGTTCTGTTTTGTTTTTATTTTAAATGGACCATCTGAATCTGTATTGTATTTATTTATATAATTAGCTTGAACCCTAAACAACTCAGAGGTTTTCAAATGGAAGTACACATTTTAGTAGATTCCAGGAACTCAGAAGAGTACATCTTTAGAGACGTCTGCCTTGGATAGAAATAAAAATTAGATTTGGGCAATGAATTTTCTCTTGGCAGCCTTTTCTGGTATTAGTTTCTTGGTCGAGTTTCTGACACTATATGTGTTCTAATACTCAGTCACAGTTTGCACAAACAGAATTTTATTATATCCACAGAGTCCTCTGTGTATTTTCATCCACAGTTTTAAAGTACCCTACCCTAGAATTTGGTAAAAGTGTTTCAGCATTTCTAAGCATTCTGTTTCAGTTGGAAGGGACCTACAGTGATCACCCAGTCCAGCTGCCTGACCAGTTAATTCAGAGATGACCAAAAGTTGAAGCATGTTATTAAGGGCATTGCCCAAATGTCTCTTAAACACTGACAGGCTCAGAGCATCAACCGCCTCTCCAGGGAGCCTGTTCCAATGTTTGACCACTCTCGCAGTAAAGAAATGCCTCCTAGGGAAAATCCAGGCTTCGGTGAGCAGGGGAGGTACTTCAGATCACTTGTTCTCAAAGTGTGCAATTCTCACATGTTTTAAGAGTGGAGTTTCTGTAGTTAAAAATACAACTTTGCAAAGCAGTTACATTTTTGTCACAACTTAGAGTGGTTGCAATAGCTGTCTTCTGCGGAAACGTGTAAGCCATAAGGGTGACTTCACAGGTCTTGGCTGTTGATCTTCTTCATACATCGTATTTGTATAAGTAATATTCAGTCATAATGTGTATGTCGATATGTGTATATACACACATATGTGTGTGTATAATAACTGGGGGAGGGGGGCATGTTAAGAAATTTGCACAAAGGACATGAGGCTTCTCTGAATGCCAGCTCTGAGACAGCAGAACGTGCCAGATAATGTTGCACTCTTGTCTCAAATCAGTGTAGCCAGCTAAGTGTAAAATAACTCAATAGTGTAATAACTTGAATATAATAGTGCCGAAAAGGCCTTTACAAGTAATGATACTATGTAATTTCATTTTTGGCACAGCCAGGCAGTGAGGAGGTGTAAAGTTGAAGTTAATGCCTTGGTCCTTCCAAGATCTCTCGTCTCTGAATCAACCTGCTCTTTTGTAGAAGCCACTGTCTACATGCCAAGAACTGCCAACTGTTGAGACTAACTTGTGCTGCTCACCTCTTAACCACAACCATCTATCAGCCATGGTGCTTTTCAACTTTCTAATCCGCCGTGTATAGCCAAAAAAAAAGTGATTGGAAAAACACAAATTCTAGTGGTGACAACTGTTAGATGGTTAAATTGTAGTTTATCCTGAATGTTGTGAATTAAAAGGAACATGATTAAGAAGTATGCACAAATATTAAATATTGGTCTGAAAATTTGTGCATCAGTACTGCTCAGTGTAAGTGCTAGGAAATTAGGCTGTCCTCGAGGAAAAAGCCAAGCAAATATGTGATGCAGCTCATTTAGAATGAGTTACTGTTTTTCCTGCTAAGAATAAAAACATTTTCATCAAAACTTTTGTGTTAAAAATGGTATATCACATTTGACTCCCTTTGATAAACAGTGATTTATGGTTTTCCTGATATTTAAATTGCAAGACTACAAGGGAACTTTTTTTTTTATACAATTCTTCTACATAGTTACTAAATAATTACATCTAAACCTAAAACAGCAAACAAAATGGGGCAATTAAACAGTCCAGGCTGCACAGTACAAAGTCTGTGCTGTATTTCCACATGAATTTCTTTGATTTATTGGTACTTCTTTTCTTTGATTTATTGGTACTTCTTTTAAAAGTAGGATATAGTTGATCACTGTGCCACACAACTGCTTCAGAAAGAATGTATTAAAACTTTTTATTGTTGGAGTATCTCAAAAGACTAAAATAATCCTTCTGCAAGATCCCGAGCGTAACTTTGTGTTGTGAAGTTTGCACTGTTCAAAGGCGCGGGCTTGCAGTCTTTTTTATTTGATCACAAAATTGCACCGTGGTCATTGTTTAGAAGCAGGTGAAATGAAAGTACATTTAACATGTGAACATAGAAACCATTGTCACCTTTTCCCTTTGAAAGTACATGAGGCCATTATAACAGGAAAGTGATAGCTGTATTAATGATAAAGTGCTAGAGGAACCTGTCATCTCTGCACTTCACCTATGAAAAGGGATTTCATGTCTTTTGGGGGTTTTTTGGGTTTTGTATTTATTTTTTTTCCTGAGTGTGTACGTACGGTTTCATGGGAAAGATCAGGATCTCATTAGGATGTAATCTTTAGAAATACTGTAGTTAGGCTTCATAGCCTTCTGCTCTTTTATCCATTATTCCAAGGTCTCTGTGGATGAAACTGATGCTTTTTCCCCCCTGCTTTTGAAATTAACTATGTGAATATTTTACCTTCAGTTTTCCCTTGCATTTGCCAGCCTGCAGCCTACAATAGGTTTTTTGGTTTTGGTTGGTTTTGTTTGGTTTTTTTTTTTCAATTAATATATTTAAATTGATGTTGCTGCTTTGTCAGCTGCTGTTCCCCAGCCTTGATGGCAAAAGTAGACAGATGGATGGGGGAAGGGATTGTTTTATCAGGATGAATTTAGAGCATGAGGAGTATGTTCAATTGATGGCATTGCAGACTGAAGTCTTCTGATCGCCTGTGTCCTTGCAGTGTTCACAGTTCCTTCTTGTGCCTCTTCTGCAGCTCAGGCCTAACAGTAAGTTCTGTGTTTGCTCTTCTTTGTTGCCGTTACTTGCTTTGATTACATTGCACCTAGTGAATGTAAAGCTGCTGATGCTTTGAGGCAATTTTTTTAGTGCCCATTAATGTAAAGTACTCATTTGGAAGTATTTTCCAGGCACAGCTTACAAGACAAATGTTGACCAGTTGGTGGTGGTTGTTGTTACTGGGTTTTGTAATTAGTTGTGGCTGCTGGGAGCCCAAAATAAAACTTTGAAGTCTTGGCCATTATGTAAAAGACAGAGTGGTGCAACTATTTGTGGCATCTGGGACTATTGATTTACTGGAGCCCGCTGGTGTGAGAGGGGAGTGCTGCTACGTCAGCTGCACGCTCTATTGTTTCAACTGCTGTGGCCTTTGTGTTTGATCCTGCCAGTGCTTGCGTCAGCGATGCATATCATCGCCCGTGTGATGTCAAAGTGTGGGTGTTCGGTTATAGAGCCACAGTTAACCTAATGTGCTGCAGTAAATCCTGAACGCTGTTTCCTCCTGGGGATAGCAGTGATTCATCGCCATTCACATGGGACTCAAGCTAAGTATAGCAGCGTCCGTGAGCCGCAGTATCCACCGAGATTAGGATCAAAGTCACTGCGGATTTCTTCCCGCGCCGCCAAAAAGTGTTTGTTTGCGACCAGAGCTGTTGGCGCGCCTCCTTTCTTAAGTGTAAACTGATTAGCCGTGTAGCTAGAGGTAGGCCCCGTGGAAGGACTGGGCTGCAGTAATCCTTTGTAACTTAATTACACTAATTAACGTAAAAGCTCTCGGCTGAAGAACTCGATCACACCAGCCAATGACAAGCGGTAGGCGACGGCAGTGGAAGCCAGAGCAGCGGCCCCGCGGGTGGCCGCGGAAGCCTCGCTCGGCGGGGCCGGTGCCCCCCGAACAGCCCCTTGAACCGCGGGCCTGCTCGGCGCCGCTG